>JBBPOE010000807.1:0-13270 GCA_038091295.1 Tylopilus felleus | reverse complement strand
TGCAGACCTTGAATGTCCACCTTATTTATTTCAAACGTCCCTTCAGACACATGTGACCGGTTACCTTCGTCCTTGTGATGGCCATCGTGAATGATCAGCTGATCACACATCAACTGCGGAATCTACGGGTCTCCGTCTCGGCAAGACCAATACCATGAGGTCTAAAAGGTACCCAGATAAGCCCCACACTGAAATAGTAATAGACAGGAGTTAAACTGATATTTTTTGGGCAGATTAGATACCTCAGATATTGAAGCAATCTCACCCACGGACCCAGGAACTACATGACATCGTTTCTTTCCCGACGGAGACGTGAAACGTGCCAAGGAAGCTGAGGTAACCCTAGGAGCGGTTGAAATCGCAGCTGCTCCTACTTCAAAGCTTCAAGAATCGATCTGCTATTTTCGAAAAACGAGACAATCTACGAAGACATTTTCATTGAGAGAAGAAATTCATAGTACAGCAGGAACAAGAAATTAATTGTAAACCTGCCTGTCAACGATCCCGTACAAGGAATGTACAGGCAAAACTTTTTGAAGGTGTATCGGGAAAATGCCTGCAGCTCAAAAGAATTAATAGGGCGCGTGTTCAGAATGGTGTCTGCAATGCATCAAACGTTAGGTTAGCGTCGCGCGAGTTTATTGGTGAGCCATCATGATAGCATCGGATATGAATGTGGCAGAGATTTGTCGCCCTCCAAACCACCGCCCATTCAATCCTTGGATGGCTTTCTTTGCAGAATCAATGGCGTCAAACTTCAGGTACATCTCGCCCTGCTTTCACAGTCAGCCTGAAATGCCAGCTGTGAAAAGAGGTGCCTACCTGGCTGTCTTTCTCGACCTTGATAGCATCAACCCTGCCATACTTATCTTCGCATTCACCTTTGACATCGTCAGCAAGATCCGTATCCCAATCGCGTTCTGTTTCTCTGCGGGAACATTAATTGGCCTGCGATGATAGAGTCAAGGTTCATACTAACTCCTCCGGATCAAACATGTTCTTCAATAGAACAGAACGTGATTGCATAGCCTGAGGGATGTTTGGTTTAGTTCTGGAATTTCAATAATCTGGTCAATATATGTTGGAAGTAGCCGAGGATCGAGCATACACGGGTAGAGGCTTGGGTGCCGGCTCAATTCTGGCAAGTTTCTGCATTAGTGCCTGACGTGATGCTGCGTTCAAATTACCGCCTTAAAAAGCGACGATCAATATCCTATCTCTACAACTGGATTGTGAACGGGCTTACCGCCAGATTCATCTAAGGAATCTTGCTGAGTGTATCTTACTGTGCCCTTCTCATGCACAGTGTTTACTCGCAGCTGAACTTGTTATGAGCGAAGCCACAGGGAAGATCACAAGCAAACACGTACAGTCCTCCCCGCAAGTTCAAAACCTTCCATCTGCTCCAACGCCATCTTGGCATCATCACCCCTTTTGTACCTGTCCGTACAGTGTCAGTATAAGCCTTGACTGGTGTCCAGGCAGATGACTTACTGCACAAATGCATAACCTTTACTTCTGCCAGTCATCGGATCCCTGTGCAGATCAACAAATTCCAGTTCACCAAAAGGCTCAAAGACCTGCTTGATATCGGATTCCGTGAGGTTGAAATGTAAGGAACCAACATATAATCTATAGGGTGATCCATGTCAGCCACACCCGCATACGTTTGACCAAGGAAAGTGACCCACTGCATTGCCCCATGGGAAGCATTGACACCGGGGGGTAAGTTGAGATTCCTGGCGAATAATGTAAGTTAAATACAACAATAGAACAATGCGCCTGACCCATCTCCTGGGTGAAGCCTATTCCTTTCTGATTCAGTCAACTGGACCACGATAGGTAAACCCATTACGACTGTGCCACTCAAGGCAATAGCTTTCTCGACTAGATCTACGGAACGGAATTCCACATAACCGATGCTAAAAAAATGAATGGGCAGCCCGTCTCGGCAGATACAAGCACAATACCCACCCCTTGGATCGACGAGAAATCCTATCAGTGACAATACGAGCATCCATAACAGTCCCTTCGCCAAGTTTGTCTTCAAAGAAGTACCCAAGGTCACGCGCCGTGAGACGAGCGGCAAGTTGAGAAACAAAGACAGACCGAGCTTCAGAATCGTCTTCCTTGGGCTCATCAGGGTTGTAATCTTCAACAGGAGGGTCATATTTTGGGGAGCTACGCCTATCGGCAGAAAGGATAAGATGTTGTGCATAGAAAAACGAAATACCAACCTGATAGGCGGACTCCGTCTTAAGGAGCGCTTGTCAAATTCATCATCAAGCGGTGTGTCGTCGACAGGAAGGGGCTTTGTTTCATGACGTTCTCTATCTTTTCGGTACCGTGGCAGATCATCCAACTCGTCGCGAGCATCCTTTGTCCTCTTGTCGTCGAACCTGCGATCACGTGAGCGATCTCTTCGGTCAGAAGTCCTGCTTCGAGGACTATCCTTGGGATGACCGGTAGAAGACGGAGGAAATGAACCATCAATGTCGTCGTGCCTCTTTCGTTTGGATCGCTCTTCCTGGTCCCTCAGTTCTGGAGCCTCTTCACCTTCGTCCCTCTTTCGGCGTCTCTCTTTCTCGTCGCGGTCTCTGTGGCGACTTTCACCTGGCTCTCGTCTGTCACTGCCACGGTGGCGGCGCTCTCTGTCTCTTTCTCTATCCCTCTCTCGGTCTCTGTCCCGGTGGGACCTCTCGCGAGACCTGCTTCGTCTGTCCCTGTCGCGGTAATCTCTTTCGCGACTCCGCCTACGTTTGTCTTCACTGTCTCTATCTCTTTCTTTTCGTCTGTCTCGGCGGTCTCGTGAGTGTGACCGGTGAGAGCGCTTGGTGCGGTGGGTGTCTGTAGAATGATTGCGGGACCTGCGGGAGAAAGCAGGTCAGCAAACCTGACATGTCTGGAAGAGACTGAGAAACGGACGATTTCCTGCTTGGAGACATGTCAAAGTCGATGCCGTTGGTAGACATCGCGGTCCTTGCTGGAGGTTGAGACGGTATAAACACGCGAAAACTTCGTTTCCCAGTTGGTAGTCTTGCACAGCCACCCGAGCGACATGTGTAACTAGCTAGGCACTACAAACGACCAGCCAGCCTCGCCCTGACTCGTTTCTCGGCCTGCACGAGTTCCATCTCCTCAGAGCGTCTGTGCAGCGCGTTCAGTGGATTGGCGTCATAATCTTTGTCGTCCTCGATCAAGCTGAAAGCTTTGCAAAATTTCCCGTTCAGAATCTACCAGTATAGTACTATGACTATGCGTTTCATGTTTTCAATGATCAGACAGTAGACGCACCTGCTCGTGTAAAATTTCCATGAAGTGTTGGCGAACCGCTTTCCCATCGAGGGCCAGCGCACCATTGAGTTGTCCGTATTGCGACACTATAGAATGGTGTTTGAGCTATTCTCGGGCCCACGAATCAATAAAAGCATCAGACGCGGAATTACTGACGCCACGCGCCTGTGTTACAAAACCATCATCGGCTGCACGCTCAAAGATTTCCGCAGGTTCCTTCGACATCCACCTAGAGCCTTTGAGCACTCCAACGATATTCAAGGAGGCAAGGGACCCACATTTCATAGCAGAGAGCCTCGTCTGAGCAGCAGCTTTGAGGACACTGAATGCCTCCCTGAGTAGGTGTGTTTCAGATAAGCAACCAACTGTACAAATTTCCGGACCCCACCTAAACAAAACGATTATGTTAGGCCAGAGCGCCTGTTCTGCAAAGAGGTCCATCGCAATCTCTTCCCGCACAGAGGATGCGATAGCACCCTGCTTTGTCGCACCAATAGCTCGAGAAACTGCGAGTGCGATTGCCAAGCCATTTCCAGTCCCATCTTGTTCGACAGATACGAAATAAGTGGAGCCCCGACCCTTTTCATATAACGAACGGACTGAGGAATCAATCATACTGAGTATTCGGTCAGTCATCGTGCGTTAGCAGCATGGAAACATGTGCAACTACCGCGGAGCAACCATAACCACACTCTGGCTCTTTTCGAATTTTAGTAAACGAAAGAAGAGGTTGTATCCGCTAGCAACGACGATCGTTGCATTGGACTTCATGTTCGAAGAAAACTGATCGTTGAATACACGAGGTTGCACTTGATCGGGGATGAGAATGAATAGCACTTCGTTTAAATCCAAAAAGTCAGTCAATCATATCGAACTTAGTAATTGGAAAGAAGACCATCTGCAACCCCAGCTGCCTTGGAAAAATCGTGCTCAACTACGAAACCTTTCCCCCTCGCAGCATCGGCATAGGAATCTATGCGGTTCGCAATGGTCGTTGGGGATTCCCGAGTCACGCAAGTTCTGTGCTTGTGCAGATCCTTGGTTGCCAAATCTAGAGGATGTTGGTTTCTCATGTTGAATGGAGGTTGTGCTGCTTACCCCAGGAAGACAATCTTCTTGTTAGCCAGGACACGCAGATCGGCATCCGAATCATAATAACTGTTTGGATCAGACTTGGTGAAGTTTGCCTGTTCGTTCCAAATACGTCACCTACATCTTGACTTGTGGCATAATGGTTGAAAACTTGAGAGCGCACGACAATATCAAAGAATGGGGTGGTGAACTAGACGCATTTATACAGGCTCGACCGTCATACGGGACGTGTGACCTGAATGGTCAGCTCTACCGCCTACGGTCGAAGGTCACGTTCACAAGAAGACATTCAAACGTATCCGGGAATGGTAGCGGTGAGATTCGAGAAGGTCATGGGGTAGACATTACCACAACTTTGCCTAAACACGGTCCGAAACCACCGCGTCTGGGACAATTCCCTTGAAGATCACACGGTGAGATTTTCGAGTGACATTACCAGTAACCAGTGACCAAGGACACCTCTTCTTTTTTCAATCAAAACCATCCCTGGTAAATGGGGCTACTGGCAGGAAAGATTGTGTGCATCACAGGCTCATCGCGGGGAATAGGTCGAGCGTGTGCCCTGGGATCGGCTAAACATGGAGCGACCGGTTTAGTTCTGCACTACTTGGGAGACCAAGAATCCAAAGCGGAGCTCCTGTCGTTGAAGGAGGAGATAGAGGTGGCGCCAGGCGTAGTACACGGCGCACGCACAGCAGAGTGGCCCCGGCGATGTCGCGGACCCCGAAACTGCGCAACGGGTTACCTTGCTACCCCCATGTCACCCTACTCTCAGACGTTCTTCGGTAACCCTGGACTTTAGTGACCAAAAAAAATTAGGCGTGCTCGTCAGCAATGCAGGGATACGTCCATTTGCTGGATTCTTGAGGTTGCCCCACGAAACATGGGAACGCACGAGACAAGTCAATGTGGATGGATCCAATCAGATGAAGAGGCAAACACCGCAGGGCGGATTTATGTCGTCTATTTCCGCGCTGGTTGGTGGTGAATTTCAGTGGTAAGCAAGTTACCGCGTGCACTAGAAAACGAATCTGCACTTAGGCGCTACATTTTCCTATCAGTCATTACACACCGACCAAGGCAGCTATATTGTCCCTGATGTAGAGTTGTGCGATCGCCCTCGTAAAGTACAACATACGCTGCAACGCCATCCTTCCTGGCACTATCACCACTGACATCAATAAAGAGGACCTTGCCTACACAGAGAAGCGCGAATATATGATTAAGCGCACCGCCCTTGGCCGCATAGGATGTAAGTGATGTTACTCGTAGTGGCCATTCACCACACGCTGATATTATTCTTCAAGCACCGGACGATATCGCAGGACCATAGTATTCCTAGCCAGTGACCTCGCCATCTATGCGACGAGGGGCACAACTACTCGTGGACGGTGGTCTTTTCGTCAATTTCCAGTAATCGAACATAAAGATTGCGGTACTTTGTATACGATTCTGAATGTTACTCGTTGGAATAAATGGATTCTTCTCGCGCGCGGGTTTTGCATGAATCAAAACGGTTGCCCACCTAGCTCATTTATCTGTGGGATCTCTCCAGTATAAAGCTTTCCTTTTGAATCGCAACACCGTCCTGCATTCTTGAGGAGCATCTCTGTGTGTACTGTTTACACGGATTATAATTTATTCCCCATGAATTGTGATCAGATGCAGCTAATGGCTGTTCTCAGGAGTAACTGGCATCAATATATACCAATGCCATTTGATACCTACAACCGGGGCTTGCGCGTGAGGCCTTGAGGTGAAAGGTGACGCTGGTCATGCCAAACGCGATGAGTTAATCAGACCGTTTGCCTCTGCCCCCCCATATTACAGATCACGGTACATTACATGCAAGTGACTCATTAAACGCGAGCAAAATGCCCACTGAGAGTTGGTGGAGCAAACGTCATTTTGTGGGCAAAAGGTATACACGAGTACTTGAGTACTGACTGGTATTCAACTGGGTAAACACACTCGCTCATATACTTGCGATTGTCTGAGGTGCCGCGGTACTCACGGAGCCGGAGGCATTAAATTGCTGTGATACCTCGATCCATCGACTCAATGTACCGTGCGAGAAGGGTGACTCGAGATGAAGTGCATTTAGGAAGTGGTTTGAGCAGTGTTCGCGATTAGCTATCTGGATTTCGATTTCCCAACCGGTCTCCAAATATACATACATGTCTTACGAAGGTCTCAAAGCGCCGTATCTGAGCACGTCATCATTAAAGCGAATAAGAACAGAATGAGGCAACACTCACAATAATAATACTCGTCGATCAATGGTATCCAATCTCTGATGATCATGCTCAAGGCTCCGATTATAGGCTTAGTTGCGATGTTTTCCGCAATCGACTCAATTTTCGGTCTAGAGGAAGAGAGCGATTTAATAAAGCGTAACACATCCTAAAGAAGCAAGCTCACCGCGTGTATGAATCCCACACGGATCCGCGAAGGAGATACCAAACCAAGTCCCGGTCCCTTCGGGCATACTCATCCCGTTCCACGGCTGAAGACGTAGATGGGACCCGGCGCAGGTTGCGAGATAAAAGCTCGAGCGCGAAGACGGTCATAAGTGCACGATCCTTGTGCTTCCCCCTGGTCAACATGGCCACTGAAAGACTGTCCCTGTGAGAATCTTCTGACGATGATGAGATGACCTACCGTATATAAGGGGGCGGAGGATGTACATAACCTCAGCTATCCAGTCCTGAATGGACGCAAGAGGCTTTACAAGCTGTAAGGAAGGTCTGACGGAGGTTGTGGTCAATACCTTTGGCAGAAGATAGTCTTCCACGGACGTATCGGCACGTCCGGGAGGAGGAGGAGTAAGCATGAGAGCGGAGGGTTGTAAAGGGACACGATTGTTCTTGAGGTGGTCTGGAGTTGAAGGTGGGGATGAAGAAGGAGTGGTGGGGGCGATTGTAGGGGAGGAGTGAATAGAAGATGATGGTAAGGAGGCAGGGTCAATGTCACGTTCAGGAATCGGAGGGGATAGCAAGGGTCTGTGGGAAATCCTGAGAAGGATAAACCGAAGGATCACCCTGGCAAAGCGAACATCAGGACCTGTATACGAGGTCTCGGAGAGGATTTACTTTATAGCTTCCATCAGAACAATACCGCGCCATCTTGCTCGGGTGGATAACTTGCGTTTCATAACCATCTCAACAAGAAGTTGAGTGAACTTGATGAGCTCAAGTGCTCGAGCGACCCATTTATAGAGGGCATTCTTGTCGGACCATGCACGAGTATATTTGGTATGAAGAGGAGTGGGGAGAATGGGCTTCCAGTGCGGGTCACTCTTCACGATTCTCGCGAGTAAGGTGTCATGATACAAGCTCGTGACATTCAAGAGGGCGGATACTGCGAGAGGTATGTCTGGTTACACACGACGCAAAATAACAGGATATACGACTGACGAGCTTCGGACACAAGGTCGGCATCCTTGAATCTTCCAGGCAAGAACCACGTTAGAGACCTGAGGGAAGACTCAAGGGCTGATATTGTTGAGACATTCTTGACAAGAAAATTCTCGTATTTCGCCAACGTCAACGACATCCAGGAGCGAGAAACGCTGCACGAGGTGAACAATGAACGTGCTGGCTGTGAACAATGGCAGGTGCTTGGAAAATTGCCACGGATGGCCAACGATTCTCACGTGTTAGGGCTGGTCACTAATGAAGCTTTGAAGACGATGTACATTGGCCAGGTTCTGCTGGTTGACCATGAGTGTCACTGGCACCGACCACCCTCAGGTTTCCATCGTGAATGTAGGTGACAATATTGTCAATGAGCTCGTGGTGTACAAACTAAGTACGGGTTTATGTACAAAGCTGGTACCCAAACAGCACCAACATCAGGTTTCATGTACTCGTGGTAACCTACCAGCTGGCATGTTATTTATATAAACCTCCCATTCCGAGTCCATCCAGACCATCAGATGCGTCGAGATTCGTCGTCGAGCTCGACTACCCTCCCCCCTTTAGACTACCTACAGCCCAGTCCAGTCAGAGGCCAGCTCGAACCCCATGATGAACTCACCAGACAGTCTGGCTGGCGTTTTCTTCAGTGTACGGATACCCCCAACGAACTCAAGGTCTGAATCAGTTCGTACGGCTTTTTTCTACTCATCTCTTTTCTCCTCCAAAGGTGTTACTCCCCCCTCGAACTGCCCAAGTATATACCCTCCTTCTCAAGGCAGAGCTGGTTGAGCTTGAGAAGCAACGCGATGCTTCTTGGGAGTGCATCCTCGACATCCGCCGCCTGAAAGACCGCATGATTAGGAAGTGTCAGCGCCTCGCAAAAGCCTACTCCGCAAGCAATCCTGGAATTCGCGCACCTTTCCTTACCCTCCACGCCCCACCCGACTTTCGGGTCAAAGAAATCGAGAAGTGGATTCGACTCCACGAGGGCTCTGACGCGTTGAAGAAGAAGACCTCTCCCGATACACTTAGGCAGCGCGGCTCATTCTGCTGTGATCGTTGCGCAAATTTGGTACCTCACCACCACACCATATCAGGCCGTCGTTCCTCAGTGCAAACTGCCCATTCTCGTCGTTCGTCTACCTCCGAAAGATATCAGTCAAAGAGTTCTACACTCTCAAGGCGTCCTATCATGTCCGCGAGCGACACAAAGGGCACTAATCCAAGACCCCCATCCCCTATCAGATCAGCTCTCATCAACGAGAATGCCATTCAACACGTCAGAGATCAGGAAATACGTGCTGAAGAACACGCATCCCTGTATGCGTCGAGTCATTCGCAAGAAAATGTCACTTCCGAGGTTACTAGCATCGTAGAGGAACGCGCTCAAGTTCGCGCTTCGAATCGTAGGCAAAGCATGTCGGTCGATATGAGCGGGTTTACAGAAGACAACCTCCAGGAAACTAGACGCTCTATACATACCATCGTCGAGGATCCACACGAGCTCAGCATGGAGCATAGTAATCGCGCTTTCGTGGAGATGGAGAGTCATTCCGAAGTGGAGTCCCTCGCTCGTCTCTCCATTGTATCCCCAGACCCATTACCCGTCCCATATCATGGTTCTACCTCTTCCGCTTTCATGGAAATATGCGACAGCCCTGTAGATGAGCCACGTCCTGTACCCAACAAATCTCGATCGAGAAACTCATCTGCAGAGGACAGTACTCCCTCACCACCCTCAGAAGATGAACCCGCGATGGATGGCACGAGTCGGCCGGATATGCCTCGTAGACGGAGTAGCCTCAAGCGTAATAACTCTGACCTTCGGATGAGCATGGCTTACTCGACCAAAACTGTGTCATGGGCGATGGACCGTGATTGGACGCATCAAATAACCAAGTACCACGCCGCAGCCGCCGAAGTAGAGCATGCTGGTGAGTTGTTCTCTGAACTCACTCTCACGCTGCTTGACGTGATGTGTAGACGAGGAATGGGGTGTCGTCTGTCAGAAATATCAAGAGGAACTTGCAGGCTTGAGAGCGCTCCGTCGTAACGTCACGCAGACGCTATCAAAGCTTCGCATGGAAACGGAGAAGCTTCTGCGGGAAGACGAAGTCATTCGAGATCAGGAGGAAATACTCCGTCAAGGATATGAAGAACTAGAACAGAAGCATGGACAGTACTGCGCAAAGGGTAAGAGGGGTGATTCCTCACTCGTCACCTGTGCTGATGTGAATATCTTCGATATCGGTAGTTAAAGCTGTTTTGCAAGAAACAGAGCAAGTTCTGACTCTGTGTGGTACGAAACGCGATGGAGAACTTGAAAGATCGTAAATATCTGTTTACTCGCAATCCATCATTTAGAAGGTCATCTACTGGCGTTTATCGCTCGTATATATTCTCTGGATACATAGTACCTTTGTACTACGTTCTTGCGTCAATTTCCTCCCTATGCAGCCAAATGTCCATTTGGCATTTTGTATACCTGTAGTTCTCAGCTGGCTCAAGCGGAGCCCACGTCGTTCTTGGAGGCATACATAGATTCAAATATTATGATTTACAAACACTGCAGGGATAAATATTATAGATATGTACGATCAGGAGTCCATACATCTCGAACAGGATTCAAACCTCGACATGCTGTACCCACTTTGTCATTCTACAACAACTTGGCGATCTCCTTCAGGACAGCACCAGCGTGGCTTTCATTGGCAAGGTTCATCAACCAAGACGTAACAGATGACTGTTCAGCATCAGGACCATTAGTATTCTCGCTCGCCGTAACTTGAGACTGGACTTTCTGGATTACTTCTATTCCCAAATGCCTGCTAACGCTCACAACATCCCCCGTTGCGCTCCATGAGATGGTGGTTTCAACACTAGTAGCGGATGTCACTTGTGTAGAATTTCTGGGGTCCGTTGGGACGTTCTTTATAGGGATATACGGCCAACTCTTCTTCGTTTCCTCTTCGAAGGGAAGCAGACCGCACACGAGCGAGGGATTGTTCTGAATGTTCTTGCGCAACTGCGGGCTCATGTGCCCCTGTTCAAGTACAGACGGATGGATCGTCTCGTGAGTGATGTCGTCGGTCTTGGTGGGGAGCTGACGTGTATTCTCTATAGCTAGCACGAATATTCCGGTACGAGAGCTATCTTTGGTCAAAGGACGAAGAAGTAAAATAGCAGTTATGTGTAGACTCACTCGTGAGGAGGCTGCTTTCCCCAAGGGGCGACGGGGTCAGGAAGTGATATAATGTACTTCAAGTCCACGGAAAGTATGTCTTGGACATTAGCCACCATCCAAAAGAGTGTTAAGTCCGATAGGTCGCGATCGTGCCAACCGCCACCGATCTGTAAATATTCATATTCGGTCAAAATTAAGTAACGCCGATACGAATAATATTTACGTCGGAATGTTCGCCTGGTTTTATAGTCATGTTATTCAGAGCGCGGCGATGGAGGGATTTCACTTACCACTGAACCAGCACTGGGTATGATGTGTTAGACCATGATCTGATTCTTTGGTCGATCGGTCAACGCTCACCTGCTTCAGAACCTGTCCTTTACGACGGCCACCCTCAGATTGCTCGAATTTGCAACAGTTCTGTGGAAGCAGTGAACTTTGAGGTCTTCCGAAATCGTACGGATACTTACAAAATCGAGCCTAGTTTCATTGATAGCCAGAGCTTGATACGCCCGTTCAATGTGGTCCCCAAGTTCTGTGTTTGGGAAACCGAATATAGATTTAGTGGATGGCGATTTATGAGTGATCTCCTCCGGTAAACCAACAGAACCAACAGTGTCGAAGAGCCCAACGCACCTGGTGACGGGTTATGAGGCACGTCGCTAGTAATGAATCGACTGCTTACTTGATCGAGAAGGCATGGTCGTCAGAAACAGCTCTCAATTGTCCACGAGAGTTGAGGGAAGTCCAAGGGGCGAGTTCGGCTTGTAACTTGGCGATTTCTGGGAAAGCATTACATCAAGACGAACTCCGTAATCTAGATATCCACAACGAACCTGCAGGGTCATTTGACTTTCCCAACCTTTGATACGCAACAAAGATGTCTGCGAAGTAGTCCATATCGGTCTTATCCAAAACACCGATAGCGCCCTGCATGAAGATTATACTAAGCATGGCTGTGAGCAATACACTTGGAGAGAAACATACAATAAACATAGCAACCATGCGTGCTGTGTATGCACCCTGTTCAGTGTTAGAGAGGTGAATCCTATTGTACCCAAGTGCACTTACTCTTGAGAAGCCGAACAAAAATATCTATTACAGGTAAGTGGGGATTAAATACCGTATTGCCAGTGAACCTGTTCGGCGTACCTCATCCCCTGGGTAAAAGTTCCTGTCGACGACGGAATCAAAATTCTGCTGCTGGATATCCTTGAAAAGGGGCACTCACTGCGCAATAAAAGCATACGCCTCTTGTACTTTCTCCACTGCCCAAGCACAATGGCGCATGAGTAAAAATGTTAGCAGAGAGCATACTATCTACCTAAAGATGCTCCAGTGGCGCCTATAGAGTAGCTGAGCCATGTTGTTGTCGTAGGATAAGAGGGAACTCGCCTTGGATATATTCTGAATAGAAGTTCGGTGAGCTCCCGATGCCAGCTTGGTAAAACACTATCTGCGGTATCGCAAGCTCGCTGTGGAGTATAGAATCAGCGATGACTTGCCATAGCAGTATGGCCAATGTCTGGCAATGTGAGACGTACCTTCGTTCATCTTGTTGTTTAAGTGCACGGGAGAGTCTCTGAGGGTTCCACAGCCCAGGTTACTCGCTTTCAACTTGAACTATGTGTGTCACTTACCAGAACATTGGTATATTTCCAACGTTCCTTCACAACGACACCATCTTGCCACGTTCTGTCGGATGATATCAGGTTACTGGTGTCGGTCCATGGCGACAGATTCCACTACTTACCCATCACAACAGACAATGATTCTTTTATTAGTTTTGGGAGGTTGAGTTGACGATCCAACTGTGGCATCCCTTGGTAGCTGGGCAGCATCAAGCACAGATGCGAGAGACATTTTAGGAATGGTGGGATTTGGCGGGGGTCCTGTCCACGATTGACCTCCCGAGGGCATATTTATGGAAGACCTGGTGTGACAATACAAAGAATCTCTCATGCTGTACAAGGCTTAGTTGATGACGGCGGAATCAAAATCGCGGTCCATCAATTGGCCGCCCACCCGTTGCGGTTCCGACCATTGGATACTGCCTAACCAAATATCATCGGCCTGCGATCAAAACGGGTCTCGGCCTGTGTCTACGCCGACTGCTCGTGAAATCGATACCGGAAGTCTAAGAAGCCATATCGACTGACCAAAGTTCAGACGTGCGGGTCAATTAAAATTATCTCAAATTGGGCATCCTAAATTACCTTGCTGGCGGCCGAATTGCTGCGGAAGGGAATTCCTGGCCAAATCGAAAAATGTGACCCGCCAA
>JBBPOE010000806.1:0-13325 GCA_038091295.1 Tylopilus felleus | reverse complement strand
CCATTGTAAAAGGGGGCCCATGAGTGATCAACAAAGACAGGAACCTGTTGGTAAACCGTCAGTTCCAAACATGACTGACCCGAGGGATTTCCACTTACATACCACAGAAAACTTGAAGGGGAAACACACCTAATGTTGAGGAGCAAGCCATAGCCCCATCAGTGTTGAAATCCCCAGTTGCATGGCTGCAGACGACAAGGACAACGGCAAGGAGGGACAATATCCAAGATGTGGTGATGAAGGATGAGACGAAGGAGGGAGGGAAGAGGGCAGGAAGTAATGTACCTGACTCCAAACTCTGTGTTAACAAAGCCAAGCCAACTAAACCCCATGCCACTATCTCACTTGAGTCAGATAAATTAGTACATGCCTGGAGATCTTTGCTGTCACTTACTAATGATCTCTGCAATGTCCTAGCAAAGCTCCTGAGAACGCCAACTTTGTTGACCACTGCCAAAGTGCTTGCTAGTTCGAAGGAATTAAGTTCGTTGTTAGCTGAGCAGATCTGACCTGAAATGGTAATATTCAAGTCATGCAAAGTCACACCATGTGGGTGTGGCACCGAAAGAAGTTTCTAAATTGGGTAAGTCATTAATTTATGCCATAGCAAGCTATGACATCACTCACACTTTCCCAGCCATCTTGGATTCGGGAAGCAAAGTTAGCCTGATACATGAGGATGTGTGGAAGCAGCTCCCTGATGTATCAGTAGATAAGAGTCAAGTAATAGTATTCATTGATGAAAGTGGAGGGAAAACTGAGATAACTGGCTGTATAGAAGATCTTACATTAACTATACATGAAGTACCTACCACAGCTAACTACTGGGTATCTAAGAATAGTCCCCCGACATACTTCCCAGGAGGGACTGGCAATGATGCAACCGCACCTCTATCATCGAGAAACTAGATGGGACCTATCTCCACTTCTCTGATGGTAATTAACCAAGGAGAAGTGAAGGAAGTGAGCTTACTGACCTTCCCCTTGCCTTATGATGTACCCAAAATTACTTTCCCCATCCCCTTCACCATCTACCCCTGCCGTGCCTTCACCAACAACCCTTCCCCATTCCTCCACAACTACTACAAGTTCTACAATGATCACAACTCCTCGCTCCTCCCCTTGAGCCAGCCGCCATGTGATGAACCCAGCACCCCTTCCTCAACTTCCCCCCCCCCTTGTTCAAACCAGGTGTAAAAACCGCCCTCGACCTTGCATGCATGAAGAAACAAGAGAAGAACCTGAGGAAATTGGAGGAGCCTCAGGATATTTTCCACAAGGCTAGTAGGATCAACGGGGACTATGGTGCATGGAATAAAATTGATCCTTCCTTTGATCCTCCTAAGGATAAGATTTGCATAGTAACCCAGAACAACAATGTACATGAGCTCGAGTTTGTACCACAGCAGCCAGGATGGCACCCCTTCTCCACCTATGATTATTCAAAGCAGACCTCCTTCCTCAACATGACCCATACGACCCCTCTTCCCTCTCTTTCCTCCTTGCCTGATATGTCTGAGGACGAATTAGCAGACAATGAAGAGGATGACCAGGATGACAGTTCCTATGGGAGTGACTATAATAACTATCCCACTTCCCATCCCAAATTTATTACAACTGCACCCTCTGTTGTCCGCACGATCAAACCTACAATCACTATGAAGATCCCTGCTTCAATCCCAGAAAATCACACACACATACCATCAAATGGCTTGACATGATCCCCTTCATTGAAGGGAAATTCAATGGATGAGAAAGATACATGGGGAGTAACAAGTATACTACTCAGCTGCTCCCTCTCTTGGAATACTCTGACGAATTCACCCCCATCCCCTTCTCAGGAAAATTCCCAGCTGCCTACATTGCCTCAGCACATTTATTCGCCATTGCCACTAACAAGGAGCTGAAGAAGGACCAGCACCATATTTGCAACACTGACGGCATCCCTCATAGCCAACAGCTCATTGTTTTCTGCCAAATATATACTTTGCCAGGCAATTTTCCTATGAGCTGCATGTCTAACACTCGAACGCCAACTACCAGGAACTCATTCCCCAACTTTGTGAGCTGTGCCGACTACTCTGCGAGCTCAAACAAGCTGTGCACACCGTGCTAAGCCCTCAGCAAGGCATTGAGTGCTGGAGCGATACTCTTACCGCCTACATTGTACACGGCAACATGATTACTCAAGTCGTTCTCCCTTGGGGAAAATATTTCCAGCAGGTCGCCCCAAGCTCTAACCCTCTGCTTACCATCAAAGAAGCTAGAGCACTTAGAATGGCCGCTGGTATATTCTATTTTTACAGGCAAACTAACCTTGCTGCCCTCTTAAACAAGATCCTACAGACTCCCCTCCCTGCCAAGGACTTTATCACGACCAAATTAACTTATGGTTACCTCAATGACAGGAGTGGAATCTCCAAGAATAGCTCCAACACCCCCTCCATGGGCAACCTCTTCTGCAAGATCACTAACCACATGTGCAACAGGCAGCACCAGTATTATGACAGGTACAGCAGGCTGCATATCATTTCCCAACCCACTGTTCCCTCTGGCCTCTATGCCATACATGCTGCCTAATTTTTCTCTACAGACTGTTACTACCTATGTAAGACCCTGAGTTAAATTTGTATCAAAGTATGTACCCTTTGCCCTTTTCTTTTATTTGTTTCGAGTATTGCTATGCATCTTCATATGGGCTGGACTGACCAATTGCTCAGTGCTGTACTGTCCCGCACACATTAGATTGAAAATGCCCCCTTCTGTTATAGGGGGGGCAAACAAAAATATTTCTATGTACATAGTTCTTGAAGATCCCTGATGTACTACTATAGCCTGTCCCCAGTTTCCATCCTATGTTACCTACACCATGTACAATAGTTGATTGTTACCTCTGTTGTAAACTTTGTATGAGTGTAGTGTGAGAAATACTATGTGACTCATGTGTACCTGGTGTGACTCACAACCATTCGAGAAGAAAAGAAATTCTAGCTACTGATAGTGCATATTCCAGGGTGTTCTATAGAATTCTATGCCACCAGCCATGGAAGCCAGGGCCTAGAACAATCTGGAAAATTAGATAAGACGTCTGGAATATTCTTTCGCCTAGTTACACAACCATACAACCAACAATATATAAATCTTTGATACTGATTACCCAAGTTCTTGGGTATGGTCCTCACTATTTCGCTCTCATATCCATGGCATTGGGAGGTGCGTCTACCCCCACATCTACCATTCACTACTGATCGTACAACAAGTGTTACATCTTGTTGCTTCTGGTGAATAGGGCCCCAGGATGACAGATCTACCAACCCAAGGCATGAATACAAAGGTAAGCATGGTACCCTCTCTCGGGTGGAGGATCCACTAGAGTGGGGATTCCAAGCTTACAACCCTTCCACTGGCAGGATTAAGTTATGTGAATAGGTAAGAATGGTATCCTCTCACGAGTTGATAATGTGCAAGTGAGGGAATTCCAAGCTTACAACATTCACAGCTTGTCAATCACTGTACTCCACTGCTACTCCTGCTATGAACTTTCCCCCATGCCTTAGGCCCTTGTGGTGGAAGTTGTCTATTGTGTCAGGGAAAAAAACACACAAACCAAAGTGTTGATCAATCACAAAATTTCCATCATGGTTGCTGCTTTTCTAGATAAATCTCAAACTGCTCGCCAGCAATGGGATCATCTTGCTCAACATTACTCTCAGAATGACCTCCTCTCTTAGTTAGAGATCTGCACGGGTATACCCACAGGTCTCAGAGGGTCAACCTGTATCCAACCCACACAAAACCCTCTCTGATCACTTCATCACCAAGGTTGTTTCTCAAGTCCAAAGGATGTTATGGTGTACTATGCTCGCATCTAATTCAGCATTCAGCTTACTCTCATGGCTGCTGCACAAGACAGATACCATCACCTCCAGACTGAAAAAGAGAAGAACAATGGCAAGCAATTATATGTATGCCAAGTTGATGGGATAGGTTCATCCATTATGCTGGGAAATAGTCTTTTGAAGCCTATTACATCTATCAGACAGCTACAGGAGATCATCATTTGATGGGGATCTCTTGACCATGCATGTCTCCCCTCTTGTGTTTGTACAACAATGTATGAAGGCAATGAGTTGGATAGCTCATAATATGCCTTTCCATCTGACCATAACATGGCACACAAACCACACCAAGATCACCATTCAAAATCACACAATCAACCTCTCTCAGTATGTTTAATGAGTACAAGATGTTACTTTTGGTGATTTCGCCCTCTTTTCATCTTTTTACATCATTGTAGACTTTCTAGCGCAAAGCACTACTTCTAACCATCGCCATTGGATTCTCCATGATCAATAACCCTATCCACTTTCCTTCCTTGAGGTTCTAGATCCTTGAGGTCGCTCTACACAGCTCTACACTTCTTTTTATCAAGTTGTGATGACTTTGCCACAATTGTGGCTGATTGTGGCTGCCAGTTGTTTACCAGTATTTACAGTCACTTGACTCAAGCCTTGGAATCCACTGTTTTGTTTCCCTTGGTTGCTCACAGTGGACTCCAGAGTGATCTTAAAGTCCCTAGCCAGTGGTTATCCCACTCCCACAAGCTTTCTGCACTTAACACAAGATTCACTCTCCACCTTGTCTCAGAAATAGATGAAAATATCCTCTTTGGCATCAATTTTCCTTCTGGATCATTTGCTCTTCTGGATGAATGCTTGGAGACCAATGACATGCAAACTCCTGGATTTGGTTTATTTGGTCTTCCCACCTCCACCAATCCTAGCTTTGATGGTGGTAACAATGAGCATTCCACTGTTTTTTTTCTGGAACAGCTTTGTCAACAGAGTTGGCTTTGCAGACATGAAGGAAATATAATTCTTTGGGATTCCACTCAGATCAACCAGTGGCTTTTGGATATCAGTGAGGCTTGGTCAGAAACTTTGACTCTTATGCATTTACTTGCTCTTCCTGGCTGCAGTACCGAAGTCACTCATGAGCAATACACCAATTCATTTGCAAGCCCTCAACACCTTTTTCTGTCCTCCACACTCGGAATATTAGTCACACACAGCTCATATAACAAAACCACCTCAATCATGGGCCAATATAAACACCTCCTTTGTGTCATTCCTTTTTCCCTTTCTGTCATTATCATCAAACTCCTGCAGATTGTTCATCTAATTGAAACATTTGCATATATCAGCCTTTTAGTTGGAGATACATCTGATGACCAAGCTGTTTATACAACCTACATGTTTGTGGAGAGGTCTGGGAAAGCAAAATGTTATCTGCCTGCCTATGACACTGGTTCACTCAGGAGCTCCAGGTGCCTTTTGGTCTTAAGTTGTATCAGCATTTTGCCCAGGTGCTTCAATGTCAATTTCTAAATTATGCAGATGATAGTGAACTTGTGATGGTGGCCAATGAGGTCTTAGGTCATGGTCAGGAAGTAGCAGGTCTTCACTATGCACAGGAAGCCAATTATCTCAGCCTGGATACTTTAAAGCGGTGGAGAATGGAAAAGCATCTTCGCTACTTTACACAGGCAATTGATGATGGCTCAATCACCATTGTACTGCTCCATTATGTCAGCAATGATCTCAAGTAGTCAATCCAGTGCTGTGTTAAGAAGTTTTGAGGTGTTATGCACAACAATTTTATTGTATTTTGACAAGTCTGGTAAGGGTTAAGGGAGGCCCTGGCTGGTTAGGGCCATGTTTTTACTGTGTTCCATGCAAATCAATGGTATTTAGATTTGCGTGAAATAGAACAATCTATCACATTCTCTATATTATGGTAATATTACTATGTATATAATTGATTACAACACACATTCAACTTATCACATATGTTCAACAATATTTATATTTATACAAAACAGCAGTTCAAAGAATGATGCAAATCAAGGTACCATGTATTTGTGTGGAAATATATAATATAACAAATATTAGCAATGAATGGACATAAAGCAATGAATGTATTTAATACCTGTGTCACACAGATAGCTGTGTAATGGTGTATCATTATAAGGATACCAAGATACATTATTGTGCTTAACAGGTACATAAAAGCTGTATATTAATAAATGTACATTTTCACACAAATCACTGTATACTGTATGTGAAATGTGTGGTTTTCATATTTTAACATATCTGGACTCAGAGTACATTGGATAGTTGTGATCTATGATGTAAGTAAGCAATTACCCTCATGTTATATTCTTTAGCAGATGAAAACCACAAATTTAAATTTGTGAGGTGTGTTTTCACACAACACATTTAGACATGTAATTGAAATGTATTAAGTATGTCTTGATACCATGAATTGGGACATTGAAATGTGTACAGTGATATTAATAATAGTGAAGACATGGACTGGATGAGCTGTTTATACATTCAATGGGTGTTCTCAACATAAAATGACTTCTCAATGATGTAATGTGTCCATCAATACAGTAGAAGATAATATCACCACAGAATGCTCAGGTATATTGGATACCCTTACACTGGTTCCCACACAGAAAGAAACACCTGATCCAAATGTCATATCTCACCTATGCATGTATTTCCATTGTTGAAATATGTTGTTTTGTATAATACACACATTGTTGTGTTGATTTGCACATACAACACCTTCACACAAATCATGAATAGAGGCACTCCTACTCTTTTAATGCTCGTCTTTACTAATATCTACCATGTAGTGGAAGACTTGACAGAACATTTTGTTAATATCACACATCACATTTGGTCGAATTAGGATTACAGGTCAAATGTATACACACTTAGATCTACTTGGTTTGACACACATAAATTATATGATCACTATAGAATTAGCTTTGTAACACATGTCATCCTCAACATGACAGAGATAGCCATGACTTGTCCAATGAAGCAGTCTCTAGATATCAAGCACAACAACACATACTCCCATGGCATGTCCACCATTGAGACTATACACCTGATATAAAACATTGAACTGACAATACCACAGGATTCTACTTTAATGTCATCTGTGGAAGATAGCAGAAAGCCATAAGTACAAATCAACTTCAACATTGAAACACACTCACTCTCTAAATCCCAATTAGAACATGTACATCCATGGCAGATGCCTCTATGGGTTATATTATGTGAGTGAGAGTGCGCTGCACTTGTGTTTAACTATGCAGGGGGCACACCCTACATGTGATGTAATTACATTCACATGACTGTGGACACACATGGGCTTAGCACATACATTGGGTGGCATAAACCACAAACCACAACCACCTCCACATTCTCATCTCAATTATTGCCACAACTCACAATATAGTATCCAACAATGACTGGGTTTGCCACATATTCGAAATACATGCTTCAACCCCATATACCCTCCAATTCTCTACCCATCTCCATGAAGGTCTTCCACAGCAATTCCCTAACTCCAGATGTCGCCACCATTGGTTGTCACTCCAGTGACCTTTACCTTGGTCCTGGAGTGATCTGGATGATGTGGTTTAAACACACAATGAGCTCCAGGTTTGTATTTTCATCACATAGACAATGTTACATAGACGACCTTTGGACAGGAACACAGAGCAATTGACAAAGGAAAATGAAAGGTCAATCAAGACCCAGGGCCATCAACTGAGATAGATAGAGAAACGAGAGAGCTTTGTATAGCAACTGTGCGAGAGCAGAAGTGTCATAAGAAAGTGTGTCATTTGATTCACAATAAGACAACTACTCATGAATGTGTAGTCACACTGGTCACGGAAACCTTGTTATCTAAGATGACCTGTCCATGACATACCCCCATCCTGGAGTGGAAACACCTAGGAGTTAGCATGTATGTTCTATGGTTCAGTGACATGGTAAATGGTAACCCGTCTGACATGCATCATTCACTGACAATTTCAGGATCACAAAACCATTGAGTACATGCCCCATGCTCCTAGAGTGCAGAATTGCAGGTATGGTGAAGACCACCAGATGGTTGTAGAGCTTGGCATATGATGGACATGATGCAAATGCGCTATGGCAGTTGACCAGCCAGATAGAGAAGGCCTAAGTTATCGAAAGGCTGTGATGTCTTAGTTCATGGATGGGAGCTTGAACCATCTCTAGACTTCACTGTGGACTCCATCCAGTTGTTCAGACCGACTGTGACGCAGCTCATGGATGTCCAAGGTTCGTGTGTAACGTAGAAGAAGCCTATTTGATGTGCCTATGCTCACACAATACATTCTAGACACCATTATGTGTGCAAAGGAACAGAGGACAGGGGACCAGGGTGATCCAAGCAATATCCATCGAAACCTCACAATGAAAAAATTTATCATCACTGGGGATGACAAATTGCAATATGTCAACCTTCTAGACCTTCTGAATATCCAGCCCGACGTCCCTGTATTCTTAAGGGGAGTACTAAGTTCCTGCCTCACCTGATAATATTTTGAAAAACATTCTCAGACCACTTTTGGACAATGTCAATGCCTGAAGGTCCCAATGTTTCTTTAGTATGTTGGTGCTTGGAAGGGGGGACACATTGTAAGTTGTACCACCTTCCATGTGGAGTCATTCAACTGACTTCAAAGCACCTGTAGGATACAACCTCCAGGCAGCAATCATATTGTTTACACACCTGAGAATGGGCTAACATCTGGGGGGAATTTCCTATTGTACTCCACAATGCACATCATGGAGCTAGCAAACACCTTCAATTGTTCACGTCTCCCTGGGGAGCTTGAGACCACCAGGGGTATGATAGGGACAAATTTGGTGCATCTGTTATTCAATAGGTATGTGACCTGGATGCTGCTGGGCCTTCCAGTCCTTGCACAGGACCCAAAATGTATGTCACACCTGACCAACCAGTTGAAACTAGCATACACTAACTTCTGCTCACAGGAATATTCTACAGAAGGTTGATGGTCACTCTGATCGCCCTTTTTGAGAACACAAAGGATTACACCACTGTGGAGATGATCGAGGCAACACAGGCCCTGAAGAAATCAGATTCTATGTGGCATGAAATAATGGGAGAGCAAGGACAAGCTGCAAAGATTGCGCAGAAAGCCAAGAAATCATTGCAATGCATGGACACAACCCAGGAGCTGGCTAAAGGTCGCTGGTGGAATCCAGGCCAGATCTGTGATATCAAGGATGCGCTGGCAGAATTTGTAGGATTCTAGCAATCCTGTACATAATATGACGGCCTCTTTCACATATTCATGTTCAACTGGGATGCATGAAATGTAATGTACCATTTAATAAGACACACAATGTGTTGAAACAGTGGATCAAGATAGCACTCAACTCCTTTTTGATGTGCTGAACTTATGTTTGACCCATGTTCAGTGCATCAAAACCTATGTACAACTTGTTGTAAATGCTAGCAATGCACATCATATGTGTTTCGGGACATGAAAAACCATATCAGCAGTGATACATGTCATGATACCTTACAAACACATACTGTGCATCTTAGATCCAATACCTATTGCCTAAGGTGATGGTGATGGTGATGGAGTCCACCATAGTTAGCCACCAGGGCATCTAATAACCTATAGATTCTATCAGCAGCTTTTACTAAACAATGCCAAGTACTCACGAGATCTGCCAACATTGTCATCCTAATTTGGCTATGGAGCTGACCAATGCATAACTTCAAGCTCCAACAGCCCACATTGTATTTAAAGGCAGAAATTGTTCTGAACATCTTTAGAAACTGTTCCCTTCCTACCATGGAAGGCGATGCTTCTGACCTCCCAGCTCTGGCTAGAATGTGCTGCATGTTCAGAGAACCAGCACTAGACATACTCTGGAAAGCATTATCCAACTCAGCTCCTTTGGCACAATGTATTCCAGGAACATATCATTTGCTCAGAAGTCAACAATATAAGATGGCCATGATCATGAATTCTACCATGTTTAATGTGGTGTTGTGAAGTGCTACACATTTACCAGAGAGCTTACTCAGGGTGAGTGCCAAATTCTCAATAGTTACACACATCACATATCATCTATTCTAGACTACAATCATGGACTCGACTGGCACTCTGTCAAGACCTTCCTGAATCCTACTGTCTCCAAGCCCCTCGCTCCAAACCTTCATCATCTCTATACTTCCGAATTGACAATGAGCAAAGTTGATGGCATGGTGGCCATGCTGCCTCCATTTCAATCGCTGATTTCCCTAGGTGTCTCGGTCTTCAGGACACAACATCTAGACTTGTTGGAAACTTTAATTGATCTGGTATCCAGATTCTCACAAAATCTCAGGATGCTCTCCATCAATCTGAATATGCCTGGTATTTTGTACCAGATGCGACCTGATGTCAAGTTCTGCACTTTGTTCTCTGGTTCTCTCTGCAATTGGCAAAACCTCCAGACCATGGACTGTGGTAATGTTGCTCTGCAGGCAGACACACTTGGACATCTGTCCCACATGCCTACGTTGACCCAGCTCAACATCATGCCAACCACTCTATTACCAGCTCCACTTTTCTTCTCCAACCTCTCCGCCTTCCAATTGAACACTTGATCATTGGCCCCCATTTCACAGTTCCTGGCCTCAATTAGACTGTGCATTGCCATGGAGTTCACTGCCATCATTGAGGCTCATTTTTCCAAGCAGGACCTCAACTCCTTCTTTTCCTGTGTTCAGGCATCCATGGTTGTTGATGTTGTGGAGGAACTGACGTTGAAGGAAGATGAGAAGCATGACTACCAGGATACAACCACACTTGACTTCAAAGACATGTGTCCAAGCATGGCATTTGACCATCTACATCACTTGACTGTCAATGTGTCCTGGGTTATTTTGCTGAAGGACAACGAACTGCTACAACTGGCATCAGTGTGGCCTCACATAGAAGAGTTGTTCATAAATAAGCACTCAGGCTGGGTTACATCAGGAATCATGCCAAACAGACTTTAGACTAGAGCTTCTGCAGACATGCCGGTCACTGCGAAAAATTGCACTCGCCATCAACATGGAAGTATCTGCCGATCTCAAGGAATGGCCCCAGAGCCTTGGATTAACCTTCCCACCCACACTTTCCATCAATATCCTTGACTCTTGTGTTGATGCAGAAGACATACTAGCCATGGTCTCCTTTGTTTCCTGCATTGCATGTGGCTGTAACCTTTCCATTTGGGCGTTCCAGGTGGTTCAACTTCCTGAGAACTGGGATCATTGATATGAAGTATGTAAGCAAGCAAAGGACATAGTAAGGCAGCATTATCACTTGGTTATCAATTCTGCTCTTCATAAGATGTACAGATTTTAGCAGAGCCTTGGATTGACCTCATCACTGACATTTTCCATGTATCCTCACCGCCCCCATTGATGCCTAAATCATACTGGCCCAGGCCACCTTCCTTGACAGTATCTCTAGTGCACATAGTTACATAGTTGAGCCTCAAGTACATTCATTTGGAATACACAAAACTGTAAACATTGGCCTTGCATGTCCATGTTTCCAAATACCACCTCGGTATGCTACAATGATGTGAATGAATCTGTAACATCTCATAATGTCCTGTTGTATAACAGACACAACTCTCCATTCAGAGTCACGACATGTTAGCTGCGTGCACTTGATATATAGACTGTAAACAAATATGGGCGAGGCACCCCAATGTCTACAGACGGGCTCTGGAGGGTGGACATCATTCGGTGGTAGAAGTCAATTTCATAGTTTCTGTTGAGCTGAGTATTGACACTAGTTTTGTTGAAAAAGAATGATTTAGCGCAATTCTACAAGGGTGTAAAATTGTGGTAAATTGTGTAAATATTCAAACATGTACATGACAAACAACAAATCACTACAATCATACAAGTGTAAGGTATATATTACAAATAAAATAAAATAACAAAATGCAAATTCTGTGCAATTCAACATACATGTATATTTGCAATAATTTGAGATATTTACGAAATGAAATATGACATGTAATAGAATCAAGTTTATTGGCAATTATCTACAGTACATTCATCTACCACATACTCAATTCACTCCACCATGATCAATACCTACAGAACAACAAAGTTGTATAAATACTCTGAATCATTCCAGGACATGAAAGATGATGGTGAGTGATCATTCATGTGTTTTAGATGGGACTTACTTTGTCTGGTATTAGAAACTTTGCTGTTGTTGTTCGGCAAGCGACTTAATCATCTGCAATCAAAGAGACACAATGACCTGGCCACATCAATGTCTTCCAGTCTTGCGACTTTGGAGATGACAGGACCATCTCGCATGAACATGGATCAAGATGTTGTAATGTTGGCTCTGATGGACGATGAGATGGATTCAACAATGAATTATGCACTTCCACAATTCTTCACAGAATACAGCAGTGGTGAGGACAACCTGGATCCAACATGGAAGGGAAAGGATATGGATAGGGGATCCGAGGAAGAAGGAGAGAGTTCCAGACTTGAAAAGATGAGTATGGAGGTAAAGAGGATGCAGGAAGGATCAAACATATGTGAGGAAGGACAAGGTGTTTCAGGAAGGTTGTACCTCAATTTCAGCATGTCAATGGAAGTGTAGTGCTAGCAGCTGCCAAAAGTACATATCTTGTAATCTCATCTGTTACTGTGACACACAATTGCTTAGGTGGTCATAATACATGTGTGTGGTATCAGGCAAGTTGATTTCACAAAGCGACTAATCTGCAAGATGGTGCCACCCTTAGTTACCTTTCTGTCAGCCCCTCTGGAAGTTCAATGGGTCGCATTGTGCAGTGTGAACCTAAAACAAGCAAATCTACTTTTGAATGAGATGAGAGTTTTCTTCTGCAAGCACAATAACCTGCTGTACATCAAAGCCAAAAAGTTGGCTGTTATGATATGGTTAATGAGCGGCAACATTGATGCACTCTTGAGTGAACTCAAAGGCTCCATCGTGGTTTTCTGGATAAAGAATTCAATCTTGAAATGAGAAAGAGGAGTATCAAAGCAATACAGCAAACAGTATCGACAGTTCTGCCAAACGATATGTCCACACACTATTAGATCTTATTGGCACTCATGTGAGTTACATTGTGCAGGAAGCTGTGGTAGTGATGAAGGTATGGATCCATGATCTTAACATCCAATGCCTTTTCTTATAAATGATGTAGGACATTTCAAAAATACCCTTTGATAAGCGCAGAAAGCTTGTGGGAGTGGGATAACCACAGAATAGGGACTTTGAATCACTCTGGAGTCCACTGTGAGTAACCAAGGGAAACAGAACAGCGGACTCCGAGGCTTATGTTGAGTGGCTGTAAATACTGGTAAACAACTGGCAGCCACAATCAGCCACAATGGTGGCAAAGTCATCACAA
>JBBPOE010000805.1:0-13334 GCA_038091295.1 Tylopilus felleus | reverse complement strand
GGTGCTGCGAAAGTCCCATCCAGCAGATTTTGACGTCCTGGCGACGACGCGCGTTTCCTTTCACTATATAAACGACGGACACCACCTGCACCACGAACATCCAACCATCGAGCTAGACGCGGACGCCTCGCAAAGCGACACGTCCACTTCTGAGCTACCCATCAAGCATGTCAACTATTCGCCACCATTCCAAGCGCCCCTCATGAGCTCAACGTCCCCTTCCTTCTACACAGCCCTCCGCAAATTCGTTGCAGTACTAGACGACACGGCTAATCGGATGGAATATACCCTGCGCGAGGGAGATGCTGTTTTCTTTGACAACCGAAGAGTGCTTCACGCCCGCACAGCTTTCAAGGATGGGCCCATTGATGTTAAAGAGGCACAGGAAGGGGAAACAAATCGGTGGCTCAAAGGATGTTATCTCGAGGCAGACGCCATCCTCGACCGTGGAAGGACATTAAGGGCCAAATTACATAGAATATAAGTACTAATGTGTCAAGGACAAAGAGAGAGAACACAAAGCGGCCACCTTTACCAAGTCACCCTATCACCGATCTTATAGTTTACATTTCTCTGCCTTCTTAATGAAAGCAATACCATTACCGAGAGCGACCTAAGGGACATTAGCGATCAGCCAAGGGACATGATACATGAAATCGATCAGCGCGCTAACCTTGTCTGACGTGACATCCTTTGTGATAAATGTGATTTCAGTCGTCCCATTGGGACCAGGGCCCACCTCCCATGCTTGCGTCTCCAGTTCGTCGCCAGGCTTAACAGGCGATGTGAAACGAGCACCAAACATCTTCAGAGCCCGCGCATCGCCCTTCGCAACCTCTTTGACGAGACCACGTGCTACAAAACCAAACGAGGACAAGCCGTGCAATATGAGATCGCCAAAGCCCAGTGCCTTGCCCGCCTCTGGATCTGGATGGTATAGCCTGTGAGCCCAATCTAGCAAGTTCCTGAACGACGATAGATCTACCAATGTGGAGGGGATTGTAATCTCCGCTGAGACGGTATATGAGTGCTTGTTCCGGGGTCGTCTTATCTTTGATCACCCAGTCTGGTTTGCGGTCCTTGGGGATGGGTTTTGCCTGTGGGGCGCTTGCGATAACTTTGGAGAACTTGTCGCCGTTTGCTTTGAGACCAAGATAGAACGAAGAGCTCTGTGAGAAAAAGTACGTCATGTGTCACAGGGGAGAATCCCGGCCGGAACTTACGAAGAGTTTCGCATATACTGTACCGTGGGGGTCTACGAGTAAAGACTCCCACTCGATTATAATGCCAGACTCTTGGAAGTTGAAGTGAGAACGGCAGGAGAGAATAGCGAGCACCGCTCACTGTTTTCATGGACAGCACTAATTCTGGCTGAGAGCTTCCAGCCAGGCCCGCTTTCAACCGGCAAGTCATTCAAGACCTGGATGCTCTGAGTGGCATGGACCTGCGTCTCAACTTAGCTACTGATAAGGAAATATCAAGTCGACCAGCATACCACCCTGTCGGCCTTGAGCTTAGGGAGTCCAGGAATGAGGTTGGCAGCGACTTTGCTCGCAAAGAGCGACACATCGGTGTCATTGCCTATTCAAGTTCAGACTTGTTTTGAGCCAGACTGAAAGCAAAGCACACACCCTTCAACCTAAGCACGACGGGGTATGTTGGCAAAGGAGCCCACGCCTTGTCTACGAGAACTTGGTCAAGGTGTACGTATTGGGGGAAACTGACTTGACATACCAAGCTCTGCAAGCGATCAGTCAAGAGGAGTGACGATGCATTAAATATAGCTCACCATATACAAGAGAAAGGTCGTCCCTCTTTGCTCCGACACCGAGTGCATATGTGAGGATGTCTTTGCGTGTCCACGAGACCTGGAAGGAAAGTCGTTCTCCGAGTATGTGTGTAGAGAAGAAAGAAGACGTACAGGTTGATCCGCTTTCTCGAAGCCGACGGCTTTACCGAGGTCGTAAGTCATTGCTCGAAGCTCGATGACGAGAGCGATGACAGGTTCCTTTGTACGCCGTAATGTGGGAAATCATTACATAATAAATTGGTTTCGCGGTGAGAATCGAACACCATTTTCTTCTTCAAACGCTATAGCCTGGAGGCTTTAAGTGGCGCGTGAATGACCTCCCCCCTCCCACCCCTCATCCCCACACCCCCTCGAGTTGCGGGGATTGCCCACTCGCAATTCTGCGATGGCCATCATCCTTGACAGCGACGATCCACAGTTTCAACCACCCGAGATCTATCAAGAGGGAACCTGGTTGTATGGCGCAATCGTCACAGCCATCCTCTATGGCATCGTGGTCGTTCTCTACTCCATGTGTGCTCGTTCTCTCTGGCGTCGAATCCGCTCCCGGGAAGGCGCAACAAAGAAGAACTGGTTTTTCTTCTTCTATGTCAACTTCGTCTTCGCTTTCAGCACCCTTTATGTCGCTTCCAACTCACAGATCACCCAGCTGGGTTTCATAAACCATAGAGACTATCCCGGTGGTGAGTCCCCTGCGGACAATCACCAAGCGAATAATAACCTTGTTTTCTCCCATAGGTCCCAGTGCCTATGAAATAAACACTTCGTCCGTACCTCTGAACGTTGCTTTCGTAGTCTTAAATTGGTGCGTAGATGCGCTAATGGTGAGCTTTTTGGGTCCGTTGTCTCTCCAAGACAAAATAACAACTCTTGCAAGGTTTGGCGCTGTATTGTAGTATATAGAGACAGCAAGTACCACCTTATCGTGACCGGGTCCGGATGCCTCATGTTACTCACATCTGTCGGCAAGTATTTATCTTTCTTCTCGCGACCCGTTGTAACCTATTGCATGGTATCCGTAGTCACCGGTACCCTCTGGGTCGTCATTGTGTCACAACCTGCACAATCCGCGACCGGCTGGATGTCCTTCAGCTTCCTTTTCCCATATCTCAGTGTTTCCCTCGCAATCAATATCGTCATTTGTATTCTAACGGTTCTGCGTCTACTCTACCACCGAGCCTGCATCTCAAAAGTCCTTGGCCCTGGATACGGCATGCTCTACGCCAGCTTTGCAGCAATGATCGTTGAAAGTTCCGCCGTATACGCGATATGCTCATTGCTATACCTCATACCGTACGCCGTAAACAGCCCGTTGGCCAATGCGTTCATGCAAATCCTGGGCGAGGCGCAGGTGACTTGTTCTCTAGTTCACTTGTGTTGTTTCGGTAACTAATGACTCTACCCTGATTTCCTAGGTCATCGCACCCCTTCTCATCATTTATCGTGTTTCCGAGGGAAAAGCTTGGACCAAAGACATGGCCTCACGCATTGCCCCTTCTACTTCCCAGGCCATGCGTCGGCTGTCGACCCAGCCTCACCCCAACATCACACCACCCGCAAGAGTGCTCAACGTCCAAGTCGCCTTGAAATGTACACCACATCCGGAACACGAAACTTCAACTGACGATATTAAGGATTTGCCCGTATGACTTGCACCGTTCGTTCAAATGGAACTGGAGGCAAAAACCGGCATTGAACTTCACTGTGCATACTTGGGTTACGTTTGTAGGATCTCTTTTCTTTTTCTTTTTTGCTACCTAGCTTGGACAGCTCTAACTGATTACACATGCTTGCGGAAACCGTTTCATGTCTGTCGACGTTTTGGTATACCCCACCTCACCTCAGATCCGCGTTCGTCCCTTGACATCTTTATATCCAACTCTCTTCAGCTACCTATACCACAGTCCCTCGTTTGTTACGAACGTATATGTACCCATACGGCACGCTACTATCTCATACTATATCCCACGGTCGAAGCACAAATCATGATTTTGGCTATTCGCGTTAACCATTCGAAGAATCTGGCTTGTCGTCGAGCCTGTGCAGCGTGAGGGGGGACTCGATCTGATCAATCTGACTAGGGCCATCGCTTGGCAAAGGGGCAACTTGAACTCGTCTCAAGTTGGCACCGAAACGCTACTGTCATCGTCGTGACACGTATGTATCCGAATATCGCAGCGGCGACACCGCTCATAAAACGCGTAAGAGGAATCGTGCCATAACATCGATACGCTGCCCTCGGGCCTTGTGGTATCTATTAAATACGAACGAGTGAGATAAAACAGCGCAGCGGCCCAAAACAGGGTAGCTCTGGCATCATAGCCTGCGGTTAGAGCGGACATTAAAACGAGAGAGAGCAAGGGTCCGAAGGAGAAGAAAAAAAAGATTTGTGCTTTAGCTCTAGTTCAAAAACAGTATGGTACAGGAAGGCCTTCCTCGGCCGAGTTCAAGTGGAGATGAGCGGTTGATGGGCCAGACCGCCTAGTGTTACAACGAATCGATTCCTGGGTCCTAGTTTCTTCCCCTTATCTAGTGTGTGACGAAACCGCTCCCCTGTCTGTGCCTGATCTGAGTTATCTGATGGTTGAAACCATACCATACAACCATCCACTCTCAGACGTGCAGATACAAGCCAGCATCTTTCCTGATCTTGGTCATCGCTACAACACGAGATCGGATCAGATCAGAGCTTCCGTGCGTGGATTTCCGTGAGAGAGAAGTGGACTTACCAGCAATGATTGCGCTACCGACACCACTCCCATCTTCGGCGTGGTGGGTAACGATGTTACTATCCCCAGTTTGGTATAGTAGTAAGAGCACAAGCTACACGTCAGAGAACGATGAAGTGAAATTTATGCTCTCACCTGCCCTTGTCTCCAAAGATGTCCTGAAGACCTTCGTGCACCCTGTCTGCAAAACCGGGATATTTCTGACAAGAAAGCAATTAGTGCCTTCGTCGAGAAAAGAGGAAAGGAAGAGTGGAAAGCGAAGAGGTTTACACACATTGTACAGACTACCGTCCGCGCCTACAGAGCATCCTTCTTCCAAATACCCCATCTTCTTCACAATCGCTGCAATTCCACATGAGCTCAATCGTGCTGCGCGTCGCCCGATCAGCTTGGCGAGGGCTCGGAAGAATTGACGTTCGGCAAGTGTTGTCTCCAGGGCGAAAAAGTGAGTGAATATGCCGATAATCATAAGAAGCTCGTCCGTCGGGTCACTGCCAAGATGTGAGCCAAGGCCTAACTGGTACCGTTGGATGGCGAAAAAGTAGCAGAGAAACCCCTCACCTTTCCATCAGAGACAAAAACGCAGTGTCGAAACAGTACGGTTTCTCAAGTTTGTATGTGTTCTGACCAAGGAAAAGGACACCTTCATCTATGAGCTCACAAAGGACCAGTCGGAGGATTTCGCCCAGATATCGACCTGATATGAGTTTCTACGTAAACGCAGTTTGGGAAATAACAGAACATGGTAAATAGCCTTTTCCCAATACGCGGCAGCAAACATTGCTCACCTCGAACGCTTGTTCACCAGGCTTGTTTGATGTTTCGTCCACGATGACGTCGTATTTCGTCCGTGGGAGATGTTCATGCTCAAAGGAGTCGAAAGCACCCTCAAAAAATAATCGTTGCCTTAGAATCTACAAAGTAATGAAAAGACCCGTAACATACCCATTCGCAGTTGATAGCCATATCAGCATCAGGTGGAATGCCCAAGTTCGCAATTTTTGGGATATTCTTGACATGCTCCATGTATGCGGCATTACAACCTGTGCCAAAGATGACGGCTATCTTGGTTCTAGGGCTGACGTAGTGCGACGCGATGAGTGTGCCGGTAGTGTCATTTATAAGAGCTGTTAGCTGTACAGGGAGGTTCTAGACAGATGAAGGGGAAAAAGAAATCATTAGTGTTAAACTAACGGCGTATAACAAGGGGAGAAGCGTACATGTTTGGCAAGAGACTGTTTGAACATCTCAGCGACGTCCCTTCCCTCCGTATTGGGCGCGCCAAAGCCTTTCGTCCAACGGATTAATTCACCGTGATCGATCCGCTCTTGTCTTCACCAAGAGATATAGGACGTAATAACAAACAAATATGACCCCGCATAATATCGAGCCCAATTTGTGAGGTTGGTTTGTGGCCAATAGCGATAGGTTGACAGAACATCGAGCCAGTCAGCACAAAGAATGCTTCAGACAACTCGGATAGTGAGATTAGACCACGGACTCACGTGCATGGATACGAAAACTATTAAAAGATACGCAAGCCGAGTGTCAAAAAGTCAGTTTTCGGCGCGTTACCCCTTGATCTACTACGTAAGAGTGCACCACTCACGGTGAATCCTAAGGGCAACACCTGACCCGGCTTTAACAAACCCGGGCCATTACCCGTGTTCGAATCGACGAATGTCTTCAAGCATTCAGCACAGAAATCGAACAATTTTTGCCCATCGTCATGTTTCTGTTCTTCAGCGAGACGGTACTTGGTTTGTGTAAGTTCAAATTTGCCGTCGCCTTGCAGAGTGACGAGGCAGACACGGAGGTTGGTGCCACCTGGTAACGGGTATCACGGAGAACGATTACGAAGATGGGAAGCAACACCGGATTAGTGGACAGTCAGGCGTTATTGTATATATCCAGGAGGGTCGAAATAGAGCGAGCGAGCGAACAGATGGAACGTACCAAGATCTACGGCCAAGAAGTCACCGGTCTCCTGGCCAGTTGGCCACCCAAAGACGAAGGTAGGGATCATGGGCTAGAAGACATTCGAACAACAATCATCAGCCGATAGTTCAATCCCCCCTCGGAAGGCATATAGGGACATAAAACCAGACGACCGGTAGGAGTTTTACTCCTCCCACATCAGGTAAAGCAAACCCTTGAAAAAGACGCCACATTAAGGATGTTTCCCACACCATCTAGGGACTACCTGAAAACATGGCAACGAAACAGATACGGAAAGAGGGAGAAAGAAGGGCGGAGATTGGTGTGAATACGCACCACGACCTGGTTGGGCTTTGCCAATCCCAACTCGAGGGAATCGGTGAACGCTTCAACGATCATACGCATTCTCTGGGGTGTCAGAGTGAACCTATTCCATGCCCGGTAGCAATTTTCGGAGACAGCGAGTAGAGTGCGGAACGCAGTTTAACGGCGAGTTTCCACCACAGGATAGAAACCAAGACTGACAGAGTATCGTATTTCCTGAGATGGTCTGCCATCGTCCTGAAATAAGAGGATAAGCATGTAAGCATGTCATTGCACTAGGAGCTGCGCAACTGGATCGCCATCGGCGGTAGTGACATACTTTTTGGTGGCATGGGGAAGGTCCTCTCCATCTTGTGTGCGGGTATGGATCGCGATCGTCTGACCCGAGGGCAGTACGACGCTTCCACTACCACGACGCGAGGCTGGCATTGTTTCTTTGGGATGATACTATAGTGGGATGGTCGTGGGATGCGCTAGAAATGCGAGCCGGGTTACTCCTGCGGGGTGCGGAGCTCCTCCTTCAGGGTCTCTGCCATAGCCATGATCGAGGCTGGGACGTGGGAACTAGGCGACTTTTTTGTCCAACCCTACTCTCGACTCTCTACACTTCCTTCTTCGACGCTGTCATGATTGGCCTCAAGGGAACGTTGAACGTACGTCTAATATCTTATTGTCTCTGACCCGCAAAACCAACACTTGCCTGAAATAGGTGATTGACAATTCTGGCGCTCTCCTCATCGAGTGTGTCAACGTCCTAAAACAAAAAGTGAACAATGGGTGGGGGTCAGTCGGCGACGAGATCGTTTGCGTCGTCAAACGCGCTCGCCCAGTCACTGCCACACAGGCTGCCTCCGCGACAGCGCTCAAGGTGCGCCGAGGAGATGTCCGTCGCGCTTTGATCGTGCGCACCAAGAAGCCAGTGAGAAGACCCGACGGGAGGTTCGTCAGATTCGATGACAACGCAGCAGTGCTGTTAAACAACAAGAGGGAGATGCTGGGCACGCGAATTGGTGGAATTGTCAGCGCAGATTTACGGTTGAAGGGCTGGGGAAAGATTGTCAGCTTGGCACCCAAGGTACGTGTTGAAAATGTTCTCATGATGGAGAGAACCAACCCTCACGTCTGCGCATATAGGCTCTATAGCCCCCGTTACTTTGACTATGTGTAGACAACCTAATCGCCCAGTGTTTGCTACACCCAATACTTGCGTGCGTACTCCATAGTTTACTGTGGCCACAGTTCACTTGGGACCACGACTGGGTAAGATTTCCTTCGTTGTACAGGTAGAACCCATATACATACGCGTAGAGTCACAAGTAATGAGAGATATAGAACCGTCAATGTGTTTGTCAGAGTCCCCATGACATTGTCTGAGCCAGTGACGTGCCAGTGTGGTGTCATCAATTGCAAAGTACATATGATGTACATATGATTTAGTTCTCAGTTTAGCCTTCGTCGTCTTCCCACCTCCCCGCACTAGCAAGCTCTGCGTCATGTTTCGGACAACACCGATGCGGTCTATTTTATGCCGAAAAAGTGTCACCCCGACATTTGTTGTGAGCCGTTCCTTTGGTCCTTTCGCGACCTCGCCCTTGCGCCGCTCCAGCACCAGTAGCACCTTTCCGAACTCTCGAAATACACCAGCAGTCCGAGTTCTGCTTGGTGCTCTAACATGTGCCCTTGTGGGTTACACATCCGCTAGTCTCCCATCCCCATTAGCTTCTCTTGGTCTCGGACCCCGGCAAGCGTCCACTGAGGACGATGAACCGAGTTATGGAACCCCGGAAGATTTCCAAAAAGCCATACAAGGGCTGAGGCATATTTTCAGTGACGAGGACCACGAATCTGGAATCGTTAGTACCGATCCAGATGACCTTCGTATACACGGATTTTCGGAGAACGATCATCACCCTGGTGTGTGCCTTTCTCCTTCAAATTGGTCCACACTTGCATCTGGTCATCACTATTAGTAACACACGTACTGGCTGAATTCCACAGGTGCTCTTCACACAGTGGTAGTATACCCAAGAGGCACGGAAGACGTGGTCAAAATCGTTAAAATAGCTACAAAGTATCGCATGCCAGTCACGCCATACTCAGGTGGGACGAGTCTCGAGGGGAACTGTCGAGGGGTGAGCTCTCCATTCCTTCATCTTGTACACCAGAGCACCCCGTGGTACTCTGTCGTTTGTCTGCGTCCCTTTGTTGATCCACGTGAATGCATTACATTCGATGCCGACTTTTTCAACCACTTCGCAGTTTTTAGAGTTCTACCTTTGTCCGTGACTGACTTTTGGATAGCATGCAGTGGGTGGCATTTGCGTCGACATGTCCAACATGGACAAGATTCTTGAGATTCATGGTTCGTGCATTTGTCCGGGCTCTTCGACATGGTTAGCACCTGACTGTCACAATCTGTTTATCCATGTCCCTTCGACGATCTCTTCGGACCGTTATATTTGGACGAAACCTATTGAATCCCGTCAAACAGAACAAGATTCGGATTTGGTGTGTCAATCTGGGGTCGGATGGATGGAGGTCAACGAAACATTGCACAAAAAGGGTACGTATATACTTTGTTGTCATGTTGGTTTGGAAGCAATATATTCATAATTATTCTTCGTCAAAAGGTATTCCTTTATTCTTTCCTGTGAGCATACTACTTCTCCTAACGTTCTGCTGGAAATGCTAACCTACATGTTTCCAAGTTGGATCCTGGGCCGGGTGCGACTATCGGCGGGATGATGAGCACTGGATGTTCCGGAAGTATGTTCTACTGGTTTAATCTCAGATAGAAGTTGATGATCCATCTTAAAGCAAATGCCGTGCGGTACGGAACGGCCAAGGGAGAGTGGTTTCTCAATGCTGTATATTGTCCATTTCTATCTTCTGTCTTTTTCTGAAGTCAATAGACAGTGGTCCTTCCTTCCGGGGAAGTCATCAAAACACGCTCGCGTGCCAGGAAATCTTCCGCAGGTTTCGACGTAACGAAATTGTTCATTGGTGCAGAAGGTACCCTGGGAATCATTACTGAAGGTAGGTTCCGTAGTCCCTAGTTTCTCTCGCATGTAGCATTCTCGTAACGCTCATGACTTGTGGGGCAGTTACGATTCGCCTGGCTCCTGTGCTACCTACCACTGTTGCCGTTGTACCGTTTCCTGATGTCAAGCAGGCGACAGAAGCAGTAGTTGATGTAATGAACCGCGGGGTTGGTATTCGTGAGTGCCTCTTCTGTTGTCTGCGTCTGAGTCGACTAATTTTCTCAATTTACGCAATTTCGTTTTTAGAATGCGTTGAGCTCTGTGACTCTGAATTTATGCGATCAACGAACCTTTTCGGTGCTTCTGGGCGCACCTACCCAGGAGACGACTGCCTCTTCTTCAAATTCCAAGGACCCACTCAAGCGTCGATCCGGGAAACTGCCCAAATCGTCAGGGAAATCGTCAAAAAGCATGGTGCCACCGGCTTCGAACTAGCGCACAACGATAAAGAAGCGAAAGATCTGTGGTCTGCTAGGAAGAACGGACTGTATTCTGGATTGGCGCGATTGGAAGGGTCTCGGGGATGGGGTACAGATGTGTGGTCAGTATGCCTGCACCCGCAGCTGCGGCGTCGTTGATGAACTGTATCTTTCTAGTGTCCCAGTCTCGAGGCTCCCAGATCTTGTATACGAGACAAAGCAAGATATCCAGGAACTCGGGCTTGTATCTACTATTGTGGGACACGTCGGTGATGGTCAGTGTCCGTTGATCTCGCGTTCGTTCCTCCCTTGACGAATCCGATCGGACGACAGGCAATTTCCATGCGTTGCTCCTCTTCCGGAACGACGAAGAGTTGGCAATAGTGCGAGAGACTGTTCACAGAATGGTTGAACGAGCAATAAGGATGGAAGGTACATGTAAGTTTCGTGTTCTATATGGCCCCACATGTTGGTTTCAACTCACGATCCGCTTTTTCTCACCATAGGCACGGGCGAGCACGGCGTTGGTATCGGCAAACGGGAATACCTCTATTCTGAGCTTGGGGAGGGCACTGTCGAGTTGATGCGATCCATCAAAAAGACAATTGATCCAATGGGACTCTTCAATCCTGGAAAGGTGAGTTTTGACCGGCCTGTTCATATAGAACTGAGCTGACTTCATTCTGCTTTAGCTTTACCCAGACAAGAGCATGAAAACCCAAGAAAAACATTGAATGCGCATTTGATGACAACTTCGGAGGAGTGTAGGAATTTTGTATAACTCTTTGATATCGATTCAACTTGTATTTCTCTCCCTGGCAGTCTTGCACAGGCCGGTGTCCATCAAACAAACCTCTCCAGCCGATTCATTTCTGAATGCGTTCGAGAGCCAACTGTTCAAATTTATCCCATTTCAAACTGACAGTTCAGTCCCTCGAAAATCTTGTTTTAAGTTCTAATTATTTTGGGCTCTCGCTGTAACCACAAGGGACATCGCCCTCAATTCGACGTGCCAACGTAACAATTCATTTTCGCGTCGTCCTGTTGCACTTCGACTCTCGCCATATCACGTTTGCATTTGCACTCGGCTCACGTCTGCCTGGCATGCTCTCTCGGGATTCTCTAAGCGGAACCTCATGGCACAGGTTTACTGCATAGCATTGCAGGTTTTTGTCTCAAAAAGTGCAAACCCGCTCGTGAAACTGCACCCTGGAGCGAGGACGGCAGAAGCCAGCAAGAGTGCTGTACCAGAGATCCTGCTGAGGTGAGTTCGAAACTAAACTCTAAGTGGAATCGATTGCGCGTGCCACCGCCTGCTTTCAGTCTCCAGTAATGACGCCCTCCATCCACTTAAATTGGCCAAGTCTCGCTGTGACTGAACTAAGGGCTAAGAATCAAGTACGACTAATACTGCACGAGCGGTAGACTCGAACCAACCTCTGCTGACAAGTGGCGTCCATGCACGCTTATTCGTGCTTCTACCATACTGACCAAATAAACCACCGCAGGGCATAAATGCGGTGTCTCGTAGCAACCTCGAAGTCATAGCCCTCATCTGAGCGTCTTCGAACGTCATGTCTGTCCTCCCAAACGGACAAATACAAGATTTTCGATGCTATCTTGACCACACAAAATGCTGATCCGGCTGCCCCTATCATGGGCAACCTCGCTAACAACCATTCGCTCGACATGGTGGTACGTCTACGCATCGTAGCCCAAACGTTTAGCTGAAGACTTGTCTACGGTTATAGTGGAACTTGACTAATGTTGGTACTCAAGGAAGCCAAGTCACGCTCGCCAACGCAGCGCCGAGGGCAAACGACTCATATGCTTCCGTCGACCAAATCTTTCCTGTAAGTGTCCATACTCAATTTTTTCCCTAGCAGACCCAATGTCAATTCCCAAAAGGGAGCTAGCGTAAAGGGTGGCTCCCATGAGTTTACTTGGACCATCTTACCGACGCCTAATAATGATGAATACTGGTGAGTATTTTTGCCAACTGCCATGCTTGGGGGTTTCTTAGATCGTCGCCCCAACGACGGCAAACTCAAATACTCCTTTTGGATTGGTTTGAAACCTTGCTGGTGGCGCGGACGAAACCCCTGTAAGAATTTCCTGACGGCCACATTGACCCGCTAGTAGTTTTTTGCAGGCTTGGATCTTTCAGCCACCACGGGCTCAATGAGCTTGATCAATAAACGGGATCGTAAGTAACCTTTCTGTCTGTCTTGCTCTGTCGCCCTCCTGGCCCCACTTGTGTACTCGTGACAAGAAGTAATGTTTTATTGAGCGTTTCCATAGCGTTGCGAGAACCAGCGATCCACCAGACTATAGAAAATGACGCACATCGATAATCGACATGGTTCAGAGAGAGCATGTTACGTTCGTGAGTTCCATACCTACGACTCACTAGCCAAGGCGAGGCTTGATTACTACTTCTCCTACCTGGGCATATGATCGTTCCGAGCCTGATCACGTCGGTCAGGGCCTAGTACTCACGCCACGTCCGGTCCGATGTCCCAGCTACAGCAGCGGCATGTTTTGTATCATGATCGGTCGATCAATGTGTATCGACTATCAAGGGCGTTCAGTGGTCCTCGCTCACAGTACCAGGCGTATGCTCGCCCACGTCCAACAACTTTACCCAATACCGACAACAATAACCATTGCGATCAAACACAGTACATCAGATAACCTTATCCAAACCAATATACAAAAACCTCGAAGCACAATATCCAAACCTTTACCACGATAAATCCAAATCCACGATCAAATCTTTACCTTGACGTGCGCAGCACGCCGTCATCAACTCGGCGAAATTACAAGTTGATCGTGATGGGAGAGCAGCCGGTGCTGATCCCGTTCTAAATGAAGTTGCTTCAGACGGGCACTTAGGCGGATGTGAAAGGATGGACTCACAAAGGTGTCACCGTTGCAACAAACGGACTGGGAGGTGCAGGAGCTGCCAGAGCCAGTCCCACCGACGGTGATCGGGGAGCACGTAAACCCGACCTGAGTGCCAGCGGGGGGCAAGGGGAGCCCGAGGAACCCAAAGAGCTCGCCAATGATCTGG
>JBBPOE010000804.1:0-13344 GCA_038091295.1 Tylopilus felleus | reverse complement strand
CCCGACTTTGATCTTGCCATCATCTGCAGGCACGTGGCTGGATCAAACCCCTGATTTGGTCCAAAATAATAGTGAGGGCAGTGCACGTTGCGCTGTTCAGAATGTGCACTCGTACAACTTGGAGTCGAAGAGCTGCTCTCTCTAAATATACATGCGATTGACGATGCAGATCCGAAGATGTGTTAGATAAATTGAACTAGACCGACGGGGCCTGTCCGTACATGGCTTTTATGAACAACATGGGTACAACACAAAGCAAACCAAGACGATGATGTGTGAACTGTGATAGAGTAGGGTGAGCGCCACGACCCGGCATACAGTGATTGTGCGTGCGACGGACCAATATGAATGACGAGCGATCCAGCGCTTTCGGAGGTGTCTAGTACGACGAGCGGCGCGTGTTGCGCATGGGGGGATGGGCCGTAGGCTGTTGTTGGGTATGCGATAGAAGCGGGTCTCGCTCGTCTTCCAAATCATCTATCGGAGCGTCCGATGTATGACGCCGTAGGCAGGAACAGCGACACAGGTTCTCGGTACAGGCATGTCCTGTGGTGGCGGGTGAGGTGAGCGTCGTCATCGTCGGAGGTGTGCGGTACTTACGGACGGAAGTGAAGTCGACGCATATGCCAGCGAGTACGTCTATACATGCGGTGGCGACGATGGCGCAGCAAGGGCCGATGACTTGGTCTAACATGGTCGAGGATCAACTGGGAGTCGATGTGACCGAGGCTGCGTCATGATGTGTGCTGACATAAGAGCTTTATTAGTACGGGAGGATCACACGCAACTCGTTGATCACCACAACCACCACCCTCGTCATGGCAGAATCAAATACCCTCGTCTCCTGCCCCCGCTCTCCCTCACCCCGTTCCCAGGGACCTGCCACGACACCCACGCCCAATAAGCTCGCCATGTCCCGCGCTCTCGGTGCCGCTTTCCTCAGCCATCAGGTCGAACAGCTTGAAAAGTCCGTCACGCACGGCCCCACTGGAAACTGGAGAGATCGTCGTCACCAACAACCCGACATGGGCGTCCCCCACCACAATCCGAACCGTCGCAGTGCCAGCGTCATCCATGGTGCCAAGCCTCGCCAACCATCCAGTCAGAAACACTCCAAGAAAGACCACACAGATAGGGAGAGAGACCACCCTGAACAAAAGTTCAGTCATAAGGAGAAACCCCGCAGGGCGTCCGACAGCGTGGCATACAAGGACGCAGATCTCATCATCGTCGATGCAAGCGTCTTGGTACATGCCCTTCACCACGTCAAAAAGTGGTGCAGGGACGGTCGCGAAGAGATTGTCATCGTCCCTCTCGAAGGTCCGTCCTTGCTCTCCCACGCTTACCTTGGGCGCTCACGGCACCCCCGTAGCGCTCAATACCCTGGATCTCCTCAAGAAAGGTACGAGCTCGCTCGCTCAGAGGGCCCGAGCGGCTTCCAGGATCTTGGAAGCACAGGTTGGAACAAATCGCCGCATTAGAGTCCAGCGGGATGATGCTTTTGTACCGTGGGACCGAATCGACTTTAGAGACCCCGCAGCAGAAGAAGATAAGGAAAAGCCCGCTTCTCAGGGCCTGCATCTATCCGGATCCCCAGAGTGGGTCAGAAGAATGATTTGTTGTGCTCGTTGGGAAGTAGACCATGCCACCTCGACCCTTGATAAACAAGCTATCAAAGATCCAAAGGTCGTTATCGCTGTCCTCTCTGCCGCATCAGCCCAAGCGCAGGTTGGCAAAACCGTCCCTGAGTCTAATGCAGAGTTGTCCTCTCCTGTCCCACTGCCCGCGCCCAGCCCCCATCACCATAGGTATGAACCTCGTTCGGCTGGTATTTTGATCGGTCACTGGGCAGCCCGAGCTGGCATCCCGATACTCGAGTTGGAATCAGCGCCCGTGCCCGCTGCTCCGCCTGCACAATATCGAGGTGCCGATGACGATGAAAAGGGCAAACGACCCGCAGGGCGTGGCAGAATTAATTCACATATTGGAAATGGCCCCCCCGCCACGCGTGGAACGGGCCTCGTCGAACGTCCGCCTACCGTCATGCAGATGATGGAAGCGGTGGCTCAGCCCAGCAAGGTCGTCAGGGTCTTGGCCAGGGGCGAGAAACTTGACCCCGACCCGTGACAAGTGATCGTCGTAGACCAAAGGTATTGTATTTCTTCATTCTTCGAATGATGTCGGCGAGCCAAACGCATTTGCCCTAGATCGATTCGAGTCCCCGAGCTTCCGGACTTCCTTGCTTATTCTTCTCCCATGGCGAAAGTAGACAGAGACACTGTTGTGTCTTGTTGGGCTGCAGAGTCTTGCCATGGCGAGAACGCCTGGATAAGAATGCCCATCGTCCACCGCGGACAATTCGTGTGCACGTATGCGCTCTGGTCATCTGACGCTCGTTCCAGGGCGGATTGTTTTGTTTCACCGTGGGGGTTGTTGCTTGTTACGATCATCACCCCATGGTCTCCTTAGCATGAACTTGCGGACTATCTCGTGCGAATCCATATGTACCTTTTTCCAACTTTTTCTTCTCCTTGATGCGAGTCTTGTCATGGATATATGTGATCCGAATTAACGCAGTATGCTACTAGTCCAACCTTGGTTTAGGCGCACATGAGAGTTCCTCGCTCGTGAGTCGTGATTGTACAGTTGCTGATATGTCATGGTCATTGTTCCTGGTAAGTTTGTCTATTTCCAAGGCTGTAGCCAAAACGACGAGTCGTTACGATCGAGACAGTGGACTCGTCTGGGAAGAAATTGACAAAAGGGCTTGCCCTTGGCCATGTGTCACCATGTCCATGTCCACTAAACCTCAAACATGCCCACGGTCATCATCGTCCCTAGCCAACGCCGCACGCTGTCGTAAGTTTGTTTTTTTTCCGCCGTAGATACGTCCAATCCCTATACAGACATGCAATGCAACCGGCAACGCACGGTCCGATCGTTCCTCTCACTCTCAGATCCATCACGTCCAATTTAGACGTTCCGACGGTGCGTTCCTCGAACGTATATCTTTCTTTTTCGTATATTTTTTTCCCTCCGTTGGGACTGTCCTTTCCCTTTAAAACAGCCCCCCACAACAAAAAAGGCGCGAGCGAGCGCGCTCGATGTGGATGGTGCCGCCTTTCAAAACGATTGACATCGAACGTATCGAAGCGTCGCGGTATGTGAGCGGTGAGTACATGTCCCATGGAACGAGACGCAGGGGGAAAGGACTCTTTTGTTTCAAACACATCTGACCGTACTGGGGTTTTGTCGTATGCGTTACAGCTGCCGGGATGGTGGTACGTCTCCCGCTCCTCTCCGAGGTGTGACTCCTTTCACGAGCCTCCCGCTGACGCGCGCGCTTCGTTTTCCCATCTCCCTCTCTGCTGGCACTCCCTTGCTCCATGCGCTAGATCCTGCTCTGGGACCAGGTCCTCACGTTCCCGGACGAGGTGCAGCTGATATGGAACGCAAGATTGTCGATCGCCAAGGTCTTGTTCTTGTTGAACCGCTACATGGTCCCGTTTGCGATGATCGCGCAGTCACACGGTAAGCCCACAGGGTTGCGCGTTCCGACCGCCCCTTCCTCTGCTCACACGTCCCATCTCTTCTCCGTTTCGGCCAGAGTTTAGTGGTACGACGCCGCATTTGTCGCTTCCGGTGAGCCGTTTTCGCGCGCGTTGTCCGGGCGTTTCTGGTGTTGATGTGCTTGTGCTTCTTGATGTGGGTTTCAGTTGTGAGTCGGTCGCGTTTGTGTATGGGCGTGGTGTGTGGATCGCTGATACGTCGTTCGTCCTTCCCTAGTTGTAAAGCATGGTATACCATCGGGATGACCGTGGGCATGCTGTCCATCGCGTCGAACAATTGTGCGTCTCCGTGTAGATTTGCTGATAAGCAGCGTTGGCTGAATCCGACCACCAGTCTTAATCTTGCTCCGGTTGTGGGTCCTTTGGGATCGGTCCCCGCGGTTGGTGTTGGGTACGCTGACGTTTTTCGTCGTGACCCAACTCGTCACGTTCGGGTGTGCGGCCTATGTCATATATGATATGCTGCGTACGTGATGTTCTATCGTTGCCTCGTCCTACGTTGGATTCACTGTTTGGGACCTCTAGCGAGCCTGCTCATCGATCCCGTTCTGCGCGTCTGCCTCCCCACCTCAAAACCCAAGTTAATGCTGCTTTGGACTCCTGGGGTACGTCACCGGTCTTTGCGCGCTGGAATCATGCTGACGTCGCTGCTTAGATTGTATTTGAATTCATCGTTTTCTTGACGACGGTGTGGAACGCGCTCGATCGACCGCGGTCACGGAATATAGGGATGACCCATGTCCTATACCGAGATGGGAGCTTGTACTTTTTCGTACGTATTTTTAATTCCCTTGACGGTACCGAACTGAGGTGACCTACGCGCGTGCTCTCAGGGCTTGTTTGGTAATTCTCTTCTGTCGATGGTTCTCGAATTGATTTCCGCTCTGACGTGGCTGTCTTGGTTTTCGTAGCGTTACGTCTCGTCAACATGTTGGTATGCGTCCTTGCGCCGGTGAGTTCGGGACCATACGGTCCCACGTGCATTTTGTTTCGGTGGGGAACAGTGCGCTAATACGAAACGGGCATCTCTGTATCTATCTCTTCGTACATAGGCTTCGCTGACGTTTCTCGGCGTCTTGTGGGTCTCTTTCCTTGGTTGTTGCTGGCACCTGACAGGACGATGCCCGCACAGCTTCCTTTGGAGCGTTTGCAACATCACGGTTTCGCGTCTCATTTTTAACCTGCGTCGCCTGTCGAGCGAGGCGGCTGCGAACCCGAACACGCGGGACGAGGACGAGGAGGAAAAGCTGGAGGACGTCGAGGAGGGGGGCGGTACAGAACAGACCGAGTTGCCCGTGTTGCACAAGGAGCGCGATCGGCGCGAACGCCACGATTTTCGAGGGTCGACGCTTGCCAGTGGACTGGATACACGCATCGACGAGGTGTTGGCCTGAAGTCGTCGGGCGCGCGTCCGCTGAGTCTCTTCTCTCTTATTTTTCTGTCCCTCCCCCCTCCTCTTCCCGCATGCATTTCACACTGTAGCTATATCTCAGTTTTTTTTTTTCGTTCTCGTTGTGTAACTAGTTTGGACCGTGATCGGGTTCCAAGAGGGGGGGGATGTTAGATCCCCTCGCAGTATATACTAGTGGGGAGTCGTAACATGTCTGTTCTCTGTTCCATAGGTACACACAACGTCACGTGGCCACTCGGATCGCGCGGATCTTCAAGCGTGTGAGGCGTTGCGATGACGACGGGAGGTGCCGGTGCACACTCGGCAGCGGGTCCCGGGCCGCACGACGGTCGCGACAACACACCGTTGGAGTTCGACCCGGACGGCACAGCTCGGTTGAGTCGGTTCCGCTGCCCATTTATGAGCATGACGCGGCGACAAAATGTGACGACGCTACTCTATGGTGAGGTCTGATTCGGTGACTACAAGCACGTCGACCACAGAACACGTTCTCGCCGTCGTCGAGTCTGCAGTAGACGTGCAGACCTGAGTTGATTGCACGAGCTGTCCTGAACACACAGTGGCATACGTTTCAAGTCACTCAACTTGATACAGGTACCAGCGAGTTTTGCCATCCGTTCGGATCCTTGCCTCCGAGGTGCGTGGTAGTAAGTTCATGTCCATTCGGCACCGAGACATGTCGGTGTATAGTGACCTGGTGCCAGTGATTCGTGACTCCTCTCAAGACGAGCACTTGCATCACATAGTGTCTCCGACACAGCCGCACTGGTGGTAAAGATGCAAGGCCGTATTGTCCAAGCTACCGGCAGATGAGTCTCAAAACTCTCGCGACACACGTGATACGGAACCAAGACATTCCCGAACATGAACACACCAGACGGAGCACATGCTAGCTATGGAAGGAGCGCCATATACTACATAACGCGCTGCGAATCAGCTAGAGGCATGTCCACTGACACCGTGATAGAAGATAGATAGGTGATGAAAATGCACGCCACGCACGCAGCTTCTTGCGGGGCTGTCCAACCCTAGTAGAACTAGACGATAAAATGGGCACCCCATGCACGCACGGCATCCTATGAAGTACATGTCCCAACTTGGGTACAGTTTGCTGTAGTCTGTCTGAATTTCAATTTGTGACGACGACCAACTCTAGCAGTAACCGTCCGAGTCCGACGCATAGGAAGCAAAGCAATCTCAAAAAGTTTAAATATCGGGATGCCTAGATGAGCAGGCTGTCAAGAACTGTCGCATGGAACGTATGATCACCTCCGGGGCGGGTCGCTCCTGTATCGACGACCAACATCGTTGGATCAAGTTCCAATGCAAGTCGTCTATCGCTCTGGACGCTGGCCGGTTAGGCTTATGGCCCTTTGCCAAGCGCAACACAACTGCCGCGTCTTCCCGCACTTCGGACCAAGGTTGTTTACCAGACAACACCTGCGATGACGTTAGCAGACCTAGCACTGGCACGTGTAGCCCACACACTCGCCTGAAGGGCGACACAACCAAAAGAGTATATGTCACTCTTAGTTGTCCGGCTGACCGTCTCTTCTGAATCAATTTGCTCTGGTGCAATCCAACGCAGAGCGCCCGGTCGTGAAGTGGATCTTTGGAGATAGGATAATGCTTCAGGGATATTGCCGATCAAGGAAGCGTATCCAAAGTCGGCCAAGCGTGCAGTGTAATCTCCGTCGAGAAGCACGTTATTCTGTTCTCGATCAGAAAAATGCAAGCTAAGAATTTCTTTTCTGACGTACGCAATTCAAGTCCCCATGGACGATTGGTAAGGAATGCACTTGGGTGTATAATCCATGTCAGCATTTGGCAATGAGGACAACGACTTACAATAGTGTAGCCCATTGGCAATATCCAGGAGCTATCGTGCGAGGTTGAGGACGAGAAAACAGAATAAAATGAACGGACGCACGAACTGGAGCCGGTGTACCACGCCTAGATTGTCGTCATACTTCCCCAAGTATTTGTGAAGAGATTCGTTAGGCATCCACAACGACACCAACGACATTGTGCCATCCATCCCAAACCCATATGCGATACCTAGGAAAGGGACGATATTCTCGTGCTTTAGTCTCTTCCAAATCCCAAGTTCTCGATAGAGCATCTATAAGACAACTTAAATCATGCTTTGGCGAAGACAAATATGGTTACCTTGATGGGTTTGTTTTGCATATCGCCTTCTTCCGTAAAATTGAATCGAAGCGCTTTTACTGCTACCTGGACAACGTAAGTAGAAGGCAACAATGAGCCATAGACAGCTCCCAAACCTCTTTTGGCCTTGATCCGCCATAGTAATGGCATCTATAGACATCGCCAAAACTTCCTCCAGCCGAATACTGATGGCTGACTCTGATGATATGGGGTGTGAGGTCGGGTGGCTGCGGACATTCGATGCTGACAAAAGTTAATTTGAACCAGAAAAATGTCAGATGTATTAGTATAATGTTGAGGATGACATACCCAAGTGTCGACTGGGGTATGAGATCGGGCACCGGCGGACATAATTCAATGCTGGAAAAAGTTGGTTTGAACCAAGAAAAAATATCAGAAGCGTCATAATACATCGCGAAGTGACATACTCGAACGTGGACTGGGGTATGTGATCGGATGGCTGGGGACATTCGATGCTGACAAAGTGAAAAGATCCATGGTAGTAGTGTGATGAAGTGACATACCCGAGAGTGGACTGCGGTTTCACCGTTCCTGAGATGAAATGAGGTGTTGTGGAGATGGCGATACGACGCATGCTCTGGAGGTGGGGCAGCCAATCTGATACTTGCTGCCACCCCTGAGCGTTGGCCTCGACGTAACCTGGACGGTTCTTCTCGCGGAACCACTCCAGTAATTCAAGGTGTGGTGCAAGGAGACTGAGAAGGAGAGTGGTTTGAAGAGCATCGTTGACGTTCGAGTGGCCCACATGGAGGCGAAGGAGCGACCTCGAGGAGACCTCGAGGGAGGACACAGATTCCGCGGATCCAGGGCGCGCATCTAGCACGAGCGCAAGGTTCTGCAGCCGCCTACAGTGTTGTGTAAGAGTCGCAACGCCTTCCAAAGTGAGCTTTGGACTTGAAGAAAATCGGGCCATGGGACACAATCGTAGGGTCTCGACGTTGGGGCATGCTTTGGCGATGTAATGCAAGTCTTCATCGAAGAAGAGAGTCGACTTTGGTAAGTCTATTTCGAGGTGGATGAGGGAAGGGAGAGAGGAAAGATGTTGGAGTGGTAGGCGAAGAGAGGATTGATCCGCAGCTGCACGGGACGTCGCCCAAACGAGCTCCGTAAATTGAGATGCCCCGGTTGCACTGATCCGCATAGAAAGGAGTGTCCGGCTAAACCGCTCACAAATCGATACTAAGAGGTCTTGCCAGTCAATCATGTCAGGGGGATCCTCGATGACGAGCTCGAGGCTGGTGAGCTCGCTCGTTATATGCTTCAAGAACACGGCAACGTTCGCAACTTCGCCAGTCAGACGAAGGCTCACAACATTCGCGAACACGCTGCCGGAGCGCAAGTTATCTGTAAGATGAAGTGACGGTTTCTCTTAATCTTCGTGGAGTCTATCTCATAACCAGAAAAAAACTCACTGTCGGATGATGTGTCGCTGGGAGTTGCCACGCCGCAGTAGACGATGTCATCGAAGAAGCCTTCTACAGCGATGATTGACCTTCCGGAGAGATCCAGTTCGAGAGTGTGAAGAGCAGGCAAAGAAGCAGCCCACTGTCCAACTTGCGACGACAAAGCACCAGGCGCAATCAAACCTACTTTTTCAAGTGTGTCCTGCGAGCGCATGATATCCGTGAATGATTCAGGAACGCTAGTGGGGGAGGTGAACGAGAACGCAGTCAGCTGGGTATGGCTGCAAACCCTGGCGAGATATGTGCGAAGCTGCGGAATTCTAGTGCCGACTTCCAAGATCAAGCTCTGTAACTCAGGGTTCAAGAAGAGTTTGGAGTGTTCTAAACCGGCAGCAGTGTCTATCCTCCATACGAGTGTCTGCAAGTGCGGCAGGATATAGGGTACAGGGCGGTTTTCTGCGATGATGGCGAAGACAGAGGACGAGACACTTGGGGACGACTCGATGTATGTAACGCGGCGGACACGTTCTCCATATACGAGGACTCTGTCCCAGTCTTTGGTCTTTGGTACGTTGGCCTACATCACGGTATGTCAAAAATGGTGCGACTTCGAATATTCGCGGCTAAGACCGACAAAACCAAGCCCCGGTTTGCGAGCTCTCTTCATGATGCTGTTGGGAAACAACCCGATGAGCGGCAGAAGGGACTCGAGCTCCCTCCACAGCACGTTCAGTACGGGCTCGCGTATTGCCTTGCATGTGCGTGCTAACCGAGACAATGAGCGGCGTCCATTGGGTGACTCGACGATGGTGTCCAGAAGCTTCCTCCTGGCGTCGGGATCCCGGAATAGAACTGGGATCATGCCTGGTCGTAAACAGAGTAGCGGTCTTGAAACGATTGGAAGCTAATAGTACTTTCAGGCTGCTATGGTCAAGGGATACGGAGGCTGAAATGTCGAAGGAATTGGAAACGATCGTGGGCTGATTGTATTACCAGCTGAGTCGCGTGGGGAAACAGGTGAACGTTTGAACCACGTTCCCTTCCACATGCCACTGGCAGATGCGTAAGGGGTGTGGACCAACAGCATGCAATCGAAGCTGGCACGCGCGTACTAGGCTCATGCGCAGTACGACTCTCGGGCCATGCATGGGTCATTGAGCAATGCACGAACGGCCCTTTATCTGTGGCCCTAAGCCTGCAGCAATAAGCCTTGTTCTTTGGTAGGTCATTTTATGATTCGCCGCTTTGCGGCCGCATTGATATGAACCCTCGTAGCAAAGTGAAAAGCGCAAGCTTCAAGCTGATCGCACTGGCATATAATGTCACCTTCTCAGGACACAGGTTCACTTTCTCAAATTTCAATCGTCCTTGGTCTCTTCACCACAGAAGGACGCGCCTTCGTCTGCTACACCAGCATCTCATTTGGACCCCGCTTCCGGAGGGGAGATGGTACCCGACTCGATCACCACGACGGTCGCAACATACCGCTTTTCTGAGTTGGTGCCAGTGTTTGACCCGGCGGTTGAGTCGGTTCCGCTCCCTATGTACAGTAGACTATCTCATAACGCATTAAAAAATCTCATACCGCACACTACTGTGCGCTATGAGATAGTTCCGTGAAGATCCATCGCAACGCCCATTTATTAGCATGACGCGGCGTTGGGACAAAATGTGACGACACTACTCTATCCGGTCGTGATTCGGATTCATACAAGGACGTCAACCACAGAACACGTTCTCGCGTCATCGAGTTTGCAGTAGACGTGCAGACCTGAGTTGATCGCACGAGCTGTCCTCGTAGGTGATGAATCGTTCGACATGAACACACAGTGGCATACATTTCAGCTCACCCAACTTGACACAGGTACCGGCGAGTCTCGCTCTCGGTCGGATAGTCGAACTGGCTGATCTGACGCCGTTCGTTCGGATCCTTACTTCGTGCGTGGTAGTGAGTACATGTTCATTTGGTACCGAGACACGATGTACCTCCTGGCATCTCAAGCAAGATTGGACTGCCATCCCTCGGACACCAAGGACCGGATGAATGCTATTGAACGCATCGAGTCCGCCGGATATATGTACCGGGACGTCGTCAGATAGGGTATGAACAATCACGCCTACGCACGGTGCGGCTACCCCATATAGTCGCCGAAGTGTGTAACGAGACTTGCATCCCACAGACGCCGCCTTTTGGTAAGGATCCCAACATACGATCTTACTGTGGGAGTCAAATTTGATAAGGACTAACTCTCGCGGGATCTGCTCAAGTCTGACGAATAAGAAGCAAGAGCCTGCAGCGACCGGACCGCCGCGCGCAGCCGTTACAGCAAAAGGCAGAAATACTGAATGTGTACCATTCAGTATCACGGACGGTATATACTCGTGTGCCGCAGCTCTCAAGGCCCGGGCCACTAGTTACGGGACCTAGGTAAGCCAGCATGCTTACACCCACCCCGGAAGCGATAACGTGCATCATTCGACAGTGCTTGAGCTAACGCCTACCATCACCATCTCTCAGTGACTTGTTTCACCCCCCGCTAATGTACTCGAGGACTCATGTCAACCCATCTACTACTTACTTGAGTAATGGCATGATCACGACAAGTAGTAGTGATTATTTCACTCTAATATACTCATCCCAGCATCTGACATTTAGAATTGCTTTGGATCTGTCGGAATGCAGCGCGAGCTTGCATCGACAATCGCTTTTCTCTCAGTAGTCAGTTTTAAAGGCAATCGTGTGCTCGACTGGATGTTGGAGGGGAGCTATGGAGGTCGTCCAGTTCAAAGTGTCTTATAACTGGAGATGCCGGTAGGTAAATACATCGGACGGAGCACATTTTGTCCCCAAAACTGACGCAGAACGGAGAAAGCACTAGTTAACAACATACACTACTTCTTACGAGGCTGTACCATATCAGCATCCAAAGATGCACGGAGATTGGCACCCCCACACACGATCTCTTACGAAAAAACCTGGTTGTCAAGTACTCAACTTATCCCACAACGGCATCAGCCTCAATAGACAGCGATCTGAACAGGTCGCTGAGAGACGGAGATGGTGGACGATCGCTCAAGAACTGTCGCGTGGAGCGTATTATCGCCTCCGTAGCGGGTCGCTCCTGTAACGACGACCAACATTGTTGGATCAGGTTCCAATGCGAGTCATCTATCGGTCTGGATGTTGGTCGGTTGGGTTTATGGCCCTTTGCCAAGCGCAACACAACGGCCGCATCTTCCCGCACTTCGGACCAAGGTTGTTTACCAGACAACACCTGCAATGATATTAGCTGACCCAGCGCTGGCACTTGTGTAAAATAAACTTGCCTGAAGGGCGACACAACCAAAAGAATATATGTCAGTATTGGTCGTCCGGTTAAACGTCTCTTCTGGATCAATTTGCTCTGGCGCAATCCAGCGCAGCGCTCCTGGTCGTGCAGTGGATCTCTGGAGATAAGTCAATGCTTCGGGAATGTTCCCGACCAAGGAAGCATATCCAAAATCGGCCAAGCGTGCGGTATAATCTGCATCGAGAAGCACGTTGTTCTGTTTTCGATCAGAAAAATATAACGCTAAGAATTTCTTCTCTAACGTACGCAATTCAGGTCCCCATGAACGATTGGTAAGGAATGCACTTGGGTGTATAATCCATGTCAGCATTTGGCAATGAGGACAGCGACTTACAATAGTGTAGCCCATTGGCAATATCCAGCAGCTATTGTGCGAGGTTAAGGGCGAGAAAATAGAAAAAAATGATCAGACGCATGAACTGGAGCCGGTGTACCACACCTAGATTGTCATCATGCTTTATTAAGAATTTATGGAGAGATTCATTGGGCATCCACAATGACACCAATGACATTGCGCCATGCATCCCAAACCCATATGCGATACCTAGGAAAGGGACAATATTCCCGTGCTTTAATCTCCTCCAAATCCCAAGTTCTCGTCGCAGCATCTACAAGGCATCCTAAGTCGTACTTTTTCGCTATGATGGAGATGATTACCTTGATAGATTTGTTTTCTGCACCTCCTTCCATTGTGAAATTGAATCGAAGGGCCTTTACTGCGACCTGAGGGAGGTCAACAGAAAGAAACAATGAGCTGCAAACCAGGACCAAACCTCGATTGGCACCGAGCCGCCATGATAACGACACCTGTAGACATCACCGAAACTTCCTCCGGCCATATGCTGATGTTCGATTCTCATGATATGAGACGTGAGATCAGGGGGTGGCGGATATTCATTGCTAACAAAGGACTGGGGTTGCATTGTATATTGGGTTTGGGTAGTAAACTGGGCTTGAAGACCAGCTGCATATGACGAAGGATCAACCATCAGGATAGGGAAAGGATTCGGACTAAATGACTGGGGTTGAAGGCTGGTTGCATATGACAAAGGATCGTCAGACAGGAAAGGGCTGTTTGAACCATTCGTAGGTACCGGACTAAGTGACCGGGGTTGAAGACCAGTTGCATATGATGAAGGATCGACAAACAGGAAAGGATTGTTTGAACGATTTGTAGATGGCGGTCTAACCAGTCATCGGGTCAACAGGAAGTTCAATGCGTGAACCTGCCAATGGGGAGATCACATACAGCTGTTCCTGATCCTCGACTGCTTTGTTTCGTCTGACTTCTTCCTCAACGAGTAGGATGGCATGTTGATGGTCTTTCTCCTCTTCCTGTCGAGCCTGCTCCTCAGCATAGGTCTGCCCCAGCCTGAGCGCCTCGGCGGCGCGGCTGAGTTCCTCGTCGCTACTGTCGTTTT
>JBBPOE010000803.1:0-13348 GCA_038091295.1 Tylopilus felleus | reverse complement strand
CTCGGACGCACAGAAAGCATTTCTGACCTTTTGAGAGCTGAACTCCAGACAGAACTGACTCAACTTATTCTCTAGGCCACCCTAAGAACAACCATCACCATTGCAGTAATAAGCCAATATCAGACCATGCTTGCCATGACTCCGCAAACTTGTCATTGGGCAGGAGTCTCAACATTGCCTGCATCATCAGCAAATGTGACAACTACTCATCCATCACGTACACGCTCCTTATACCTACTTATCAGGTTGAATTGCCAAGTACATGCATAGCTGTTTAAGCAGATCTCATTTCTGAGAATACTCTTATCTGGGGCTTATCATGCACTTGAGCACTTGATCACTCGACACAGAGATGAATATGACTGGCATTTCAAGTGGATAAGCACACTTATGGGGGATAAGTAATGAAACAGATTTATTACACTAAGCACCGGCAGTCAAGAGCCTAATTGGGGAAGGGGAGGGGATGAAAGATGGCGGCAAAAAATTAAGAGCATTAGCAAAAAAACAAGGGCAGGAGAGACAGTGGCAAAAGAGAAGAGTACAGTGGTAAAAAAGGAGATAGCAGCGAGTTGAAACATAATGGCAGCAGGAATGGAAATGACGGACTCGGATGAAAAATCTAAGGTGTTCTGATCTACTGTATGTAGAGAAGGATGCTGATAACCAAAGCGACCTGGTACACCTCGGTGCCAACGAGGGATAGGAGGAGGGGAAAGATGACGAGGAGGGGAAGGGGCGGAGGACAAAGATGGTAGTTCCGATGAGATCCTTCGCCTCTTTGAAACATCTCTCTCCCGTGAATCCGAGCGACGGCATCTACATATCCCCTTGCTGCTCAATGCCCAAGTTAATTCCCTCTCGAATAATATCCTCGACTGGGTTCGGGACGAATGCTCTATATGGATTGTGAGTGATCCTGACCAAACTTGAAGTGAGGGGAGTGGAGAATCCAGACCTAAAGATTTCTTGTTCCAATAGATGGCATTGGACATACTGTATGTCCAATCGACGGGTTCCTTGAGCAGCAGTGGCGAGGACTGAGGTGATGGGTAAAAGTTCATAAAGTCCTGATGGACTTGTTCAAGATCTGATACATAATATTCAGGATCTAAGAGATCTACCGGCGGGAAGCGGGGCAAGATGGGTAAGGGTTCCTGTCAAACTGGTGGCGGAATGTAACAAAAATCGAATTCCTCTAATTTCCAGCCCTGGAAGTACTCAATCCTCCTTTGATTGACTGGAGTGTTGAAGCAAGGGGCAGGTGGCAAGCATGGTGATTCCGACCTATAGGAGGCTAGTTCCTCCAGTTCTTCAAACTGTTCAAAGAAGGCATTGGCGTCATCAGAAAGGTCCGGCCAGAGATGATCCTCAACATGAGGGAATGGCAGTACCTGTGGGTATACAAGGTTTATAGATTCCTCGATGGCGGTGGGGGTTTCGGGAAGGAGGACAGATTCATCTTCCTGCTTGATCTTGATCTCGGGTGAGGTGAATAGAGGGCCTTCTAGGATACTATGGGTATGATGAATATCATCGCAGTGATGAGGGCCCATCCAAATAATACATGCACTCTTTGTGGGTACTGGTTTTAGTCGAGGATAATGTGGCCAATGAATAAAGAACCAAAGACTTCAGCCATCCAGTGAATGAAATTGTTCAGTCCACGTGCACAAATGGTGAAAATGGCTCTACTGTTGTAGTCATTGAATTCTGTGCCATGTTGTTAGCACGAAATTAGTTCCTGACAGTTTGTGAGAGACAGGGGTTAAAACATCCACCCCAGGTGTGGTGATAGTTGGAAGCAAAGAACATGGGAAAGAGCAGCAGAATCCATGGGTCCTCTTTCAGGGTGACAAAGAGGCTGATGAATTCTGTCTTCCATGAAGGGTCGGCAGTTCAGATCACTTTCGTCCTGTCGGTATGGACCATCTTGTTTGGGTTGGCCATGAAAATTGAGAGGATGGCCCCGGTGAAGCTGAGGACCATGAAAGCAACCTATCAATCGGCCTGTCAGCTGCTGTATTCCTTTCACAGAAATCATAATACTCATGCAGGTTCCATTCCCAACTCATGTTGATGAAATCATGTTAGTTATAAATTCATGTAACAGATTGAATTCTACCTGGCCCACAGAAAGTATGAGCATTTTCTGATCAGGTTTCCGGAGGAATCAACTTACTGTTGAGTGGAAATTCTGCCCGAATGTGACCGCAGAGCCAACCACACCACCCAAGTTCAAAATTGCCTAGAATGTGCTGATGTACATGCCTTTGGGGGCTTTAGTCAAATAGGCCATCATCAAGGAGCCTTGTACAGTCCATAGCAAGACAGCACAACATCTAAGGATAGTGCCTGCAGTGACGACAAATGTACTTGCTCCTGAATGAATATTCATGACCCTGACAGCAAAGTGAGCGAAATTGTTGAAAGTAGTACAAAGAAACCATACAAGAAAGAAGCAAGTTATAAAGGGTATCAGCATACCATGTCCCCAACATGAGGGTCAGTCGCGGCCCGAGGAAATTGTTAACCGTGCTATGACCCGTTCACTCACTGCCATGTCCTTATAGCCAGCTACCGACTTACCCAGAGAAGAACCCGAAGAAGGTGAAGGTCACATACAGCGCGGCGTTGGCACCGGCCCGATCATTTGTGTCGACTCGCCCCCCACCACCCAGGCCAGTGGGGGAGTTGAACATGCCAGGGCACATGAAAAAGACGAACCCCTGGAGCGCTACATGATAAGCCAGGTGATAATAGATTTGTCGCCATCCTGTCGGGCATTCAAATATTGCGAGCTACTCTGAACCAGAGTCTCCAGAGCTTGGGTTATAGCTGAGTTTTTCAGCTTCTGCCTGTGTATCGGACATGGTAAATTGAGAGAGAATAGGGTAAACAGGTGGGGTATATATATGAAGCATTCGGCCGTGGAGAGGACTAAAATGCAAGGCATTCAGGAAACCATGTTGATGGTTCTATGCCGAGAAGAACATGTGTTAGTGGGCCGTCCATTGGAATCTTGGGTCTAGAATTTTTAGCAACCTGCAGGTGAGCATGTTTTGGGACTCAAGAACCACACTGGTGATTCTAGGTGGATGAAGGTCCAGCATCCGAGCACTGGCGCAACCTGTGGAACTATTGGTCAGAATCTGAGATCCTGTGCACCCGATAACTCGCGAGTCAACGCATGCTAAACTAGTAGGTCATCCTACAAGTTCAAAACCAACTTGACGGGTCGTGGCATTGCATGTCATGGACTTTGGACATGGAGATGGATGTTCTATTAGAGGAATGTAAATCAATTAGATACCCCTGAGTCATCAACGGCTGGGACCTGCCATCTCTTCCCCATTCCCACCCTCACTCCCCTCACTCCCATCCACACTCACTACCATCCCGCCCTACGGCGATGCCTCTGCTTGATCACCCGCACTCAGTAACATCCCATCTCAAAGCAGGACCATCCCCCTCCTCCCGTCGCACCTGCACACCCCACACTGACCCCCAGACGACTTTTTCGCGACCCTCTGCTTCCTTGCACAATGTTTATTCTCAGCACTGAATAACCAGTTGGCAGGGTTGTTTGATGTTCTTGCTAGGTCGCAGAAACTCAGAAACTGGGATGAGAGGGGCAATGAACTGGGAGGTTGGGATGGAGTAAGGGAGCTGGACGAGGTATGGATGTGCGTTTCACATGTGGAATCGTCAGGGGATACAGCTCCTGTCCTGACTTGATGCTTGCCACTCAGGCACCAGCTCATTTTCCTCACTCACAGAATGCTCATTTGAAGCACCATGCCTGCCAGAAACAAAAAGTATGATACCGGGAAGTCAAGAGTCAAAGCGGACAAAAACTTATTTGGGATGCAAGCCGAGTTCCCTCATCGTGGCAACCACCTCCTGCACACTCTGCTTGCCCCCAAAGTTTATTTTCGCCCACACCTTTTCCATCTCCTCAGCCGTCTTGATGCCAGCAGGGAAATTGAGCACCCTGAACTGGCAATCTCGCGCGCTATTGAGTCACCAATGAATCTCAGCGTTGTCGAGGGCCATTTCAGTCAATGTCCCTTGGATTACCCTGCCATAGAGAATGAGGTAAGCTGAAGTTCCCAGTGTGATGTCGAATTTCATCCACAGCCATCTGCAACCACTTTCATGCCGTTCACCTCTTCGCCATCTAAGTAACTGACCACATGGACGTCTAACTCCGCAACAGGACATGGTTTCCCTTCCACCTGCTCATCCCATTGGATAGGCTGGACCCACACGTTTAGCTTCTGGCTCAATTGGCGCGTCTCAAAAGTGCATCTGATGTTCTATGCAAGGAGGTGAGCGCAAATTGTCCTGTCAGGCCAGAATGACAAATGCAATAAACCTACCCATTCACCATACATGGACACAATGTCATGAATGCTCTCTCCAGCTGCGACATGCACTTGTTAGACACTTTTGTTCTGTTCCAGTACCATATAATCTCTCCTCTATCTCCTTGAGAGATGCGTATTGGAAGCCGAAAATCTGCACCATGTTGTGATATGCAACCAGAACACTGTCTACGTTACCGATGCATGCTTGAAAGCTAGTTTAGAAACAGGGTAGGAGCTGTTGATGAACAACAGAGAGATAAATTCACCTGTATTTCAAAAAAGCACTTTGTGTTACGGTTTTTCCTTCTTTCTTACTTCCTATGTAACACTTACTACGTTGACGTTTCCTAGTACCGCTCAACCAGTACATCTTTTCCTTTCTTATTTGTATAGCTTCGCACTGCTCTCCACAGCAATGCGTATAGCCTCACTCTTCCTATTCCATCATAGCTATGTCTTCTTTCCTTCTTTGTACGCAGTGCCTCTTGGTCTGTGCGCACTCTCTTGTAGTATAAATACCTCGTCTGTTCTCATGTAACTCTAAGCTAGTTCTACGCAATAACACGCATAATAACTTGCAACCGCATTCTCGAGTGAGGTTAATCTCGGGTCTCGCGCGACTTCTCCACAAGACATCACCACTAGTCTTCGTGCTACTACTGAGTGCACGCATCTCGTCTCTTCATAGTCTTCATGCTACTACTTTGAGTGCGTGCTTGCTTGTTCTACGCTACGCGTAACACTTTGGATGATGTCGTAATATTCTTTTTTGAAGTTCTCGAGAGGACCCATCAATGCCGTCTTGATCAAATATCCCGGGTTTTCCTGCCAACATATAATCGTCAACCCTAGATACCTATCGGCGGCGAGGACATCTTTACCTCGTAGTTGAGAGTATAACGTCTAGCCGTATAGGCACCACAGTGCGCGTCTTAATGTCAAAGATGCCAGTTCCGGGTAGCCAAGGCTCAACACAGCCAAGTTGGGAACACATCACAAATCGGTCCGACTATGTTATACAACGAAAGCGTGACATAAGAATTACATAAATGGTTATGCATTATGATGCTCACCATCCTACACCGATGCGCTTCTCATCCTGTATTGGACTGTTCCTCGACAGTGGGGGCAGAGTGCAACAGCCCTTTGAATTCACCCTTGGGGACAGCCAGAAACTTGTTTAACATTGTTCCCTGAACGCATTGTTCAGTATACAGCTTACACTGTGATGCCAGAGCAGAAAAAAAAAATAGACAGTGCTCACTATCCATGTCAGCATATTTTTTTCAGCCAACTCTTCCATCTTGTCAGAGTCGATTAGCCATACTCCTTCCTTGTAGTTAAGAACCACCGCAGTAGGCCTGGGGTAAAATTCATTGGCTGATAAATGCTTGTCAGTTTTGGCTGTCGATGGACCGCAATAGATGGACCAGAAGAGGTTTGATCCTCATGCACAACTCAATGTGCTCGTGTCCACCTCCCTGTCTCCAGAAATCAAAAAATAACAGCGGCTCAAAGGACCTGCTAGCGAAGATGTCGACCCTGCAAATGGCCGTTTGTGCTCTTTCGCAATGTCCCAAAGGTCCTGATGCACAATGTGAGTTTGTACGTGATAAAAAGGCAAGGGGCTGGAATAAGTGGGGAGTGGACCTACTGAATGCCACCTGCGCTATCCATCAAATTTTTCACGAGGCCTGTCACCTGCTTGAAATCGAAATTTGTGATGGCAGGTATGGATTCTAGCCATGGAGTAAAGTTGTAAATGCGAGAATGAAGCCAATATGCGCCTGGGCTAATGCGAGACCATGGGTTTTAGGGTGAACCGATTCGATGTAAATTTAACGAGAGAAATCAAGGAAGAAAAAACTGACCAGACTGCAGGCAAGGTGAGTGATAGGCCTATGCTGAAGGTGACCCAACATCTATGAGATGGTGTTCTGCAAAGCTCAGGGCCCCCATGAACTTCTTTTCGGAGGCAGGCAATGCCCCCTGCCAGCCAACGTCCTTTGGCCCTGCAAAGCTCAGAGCCCCCATGAACTTCTTTTCAGAGGCAGGCAATCACACCCTGCTCTCTGCCTTCCTTGCGTTTGGCGGCAGGCAATAACCCCTGCCAGCCAGCATTCTTTGGCTCTGAGCTCAGAGCCTTTGTGAACTTCTTTTCGGAGGCAGGCGATGACCCCCACCCTCCGGCGTCGTGCTGCCTTGCTGATTATGCGAATGAGATGCGCTCCTCAGGGCCTGCTGCTTCAAGAGTCGGCGAGCGCAGCGCCCATTAGCATCGGCACGGCTGCTTCCTTGGCAGGAGGCTATGCGCCGCTGACTCCCTGGCGACAGGCATTCAAGCGCATGCTGCCCCATTTGAGAGAGGCAGGCCAAAACAGGCGTGCCAAGGTCAGCCCTTCCTGTGTGACATGCCTTGCCCTTTGCTGCTGTGCACACTCCGATAACTCGGATAGGCCCCTTCTGATGAAGAGACGTGCATGGGTTGGGGGCATTTACGCTGTTGTCGCGTTCTCGACCCACATGCAGTTGCACAGGGGTCTTCACTTCTGACGTGGGACCGCCAGAGTGGAATATGCGGCGGACCAATGTGCCGTCCGAATGGACAGCACGAGGCAATGTGCTGCTGACATAGCATTACTGACGGGACTGGATGAGCATAACACCCATTGAGCATCGATGCAGCAGCCTCCTTAACAGCAGGCCGTGCACTAGATCCATTCCCTCAGTGAGGTGGCACAACTCCGATAAACTCGGAGCCAAACATGGCCATCTCACAATGTATGTGCCACGAAGAAAAGAATATTCAAGCTCTGACATCAACTTTGAACGAATATGACAAATATTGGTAAATATATGTGCTAATACACCCGAGTGAGGCTCGTGCAAGTCTGCTGAATGCCTCTCATTTCGTTTGACTTCACTGGGACATTTTAGTGACGGAGGAGATCAGGTCGGCCGTCTAATTTCAATGGGGGCTTAGCTCTCCCAAGAGGCAAAAATTGACCCTGCTCAGGCATGTTCTTCAGCACACGAGTGATGGCCATGTTCTCCACCCACCAGTAGCGGCAAAAAGCACTCAAACGGACATGTACACAATGTGGCCCACACTCCAACTGACAGCGGGGCCGCAACTGCAGCATGCTACGCATTGGCGGAAGTCCTCAGCAGCCGACCTCACCAAATTCACCTACTGCCCGCATACGATGTTGCAGGCAAACTGATCCCCGCAGCTGCATCCTTTCATCTCCCCCACGCCTCATTCAAAAACTTCAACAGCTTCACCGCCAATGTCCACTCCACTCGTGTCATCAAAGTGCCACCCCCGCCCGCTAACATGCTCGCCAAACAGCTCCTCGCGAAGACGTTCAAAGACCCTTTGCTCTCCACTGAGGGAAAGCGCGCAAGGAGGAACTGAATATGGCCAGTCATCCCTTTTACCGACTTTGCCAAAACTGCTGGCTACTCATGTGAGGCGACACTAGCGCTCCGTCTTATGCCCTTTCTCCTCAACATCACCAACCATACATTTGCGTTGGACAGAGTGCCATTTGCTATGCTGCAGCCGCTGCAAGTATGGGCACTTGGGAGGGGTTGAAGACACTTTGAAGTGGCCCAAAACTGCCTCCTCTACAACAAGGTCTGTGTCGTGGCCAACTCATGGTGCACCCTTCCGGCTGTCACTCTCCCCTAGCTTCACAGTACTCCGGTGAGGTGTTCGGCCCTGTAGCTTCGGATCATTATTCCACCTTTGGTGGACTGGTGGCTCAGGTGGGGGTTTAATACATGCTTCATTTGATATGGTCGAAAGGCAACAGGACCTCAGAAGATGGGAAGGAGCTGGAGGGTGTGCGCTCCCGTTTATTGGAGTGTTACCCCAACCAGCAAGTGAACCAGACCACTGAGAGCATGGTCGAGTTAGCATTGAAAATATGTCCTCTGCACCATCTGACTCCACTAGGCCGACATATGATTTGACGCTCACTGAGTTGACCAGTCTGGAGGAGATGACGAAGACAATGATGGAAGAGGACCTCGTCCATTGCAACATAACCAATAAGCTATGGCAGGTTTACAGTAAGCTCAGTCTGGCTGTTCCACATTGTAGACCTCCAACATTTCTATTGCTAGGCTCTCCAAAATCCCTCCCGGCATGTCAACATCGAGGTGCGATCATTGTTGATATGCCCTTGGCATGTTTGCACTGGCAAAATGTAGCGTCGCATCAGAGAAGGTCCATGTGTTGCTTAAAGTAGGGTTGGAACCTCTGGGGAAGGTAGCATCGCGTGGTTGTTCCTCCAGGTGGATTTGGGTTGGTCGTGTCATTTTCCAGGCCAACCTTATGCTTGCCCGGCATACATGTGTCACACTTCAGTGGCTCAACGGCAGTGCGAAAAAGTCAAAGGTAAGCTCATTTGCTAACTTGTGTCCATGCCGATAATGTGGTGGACAGGTTCTCTCCTCAACAAGACACTGCATAGAGGTGGGAAACCCTGTGTTCAAATGGTTGCAAGATGCCATCAAGCACCCCTGCCATTTTAAAGAATGGTTTGAATTGGCCGAGCAAGCCATCAACACATCTACATGCTCACTGACCACCCTGACGAGTTATGCAACCAGATCATCCAGAATCTCACCTGCTGGGTGTTCACACGAAAACTGCAGCCACCGGCACGGCCAGTTTTGCCTCTCAGCCACACAAGGAGGGAGCCACACGCCCAGGGAGAGCCTCTGGATGCCGGCGACGGATTTCACCTCAGCCAACTCCTATTCATCATGGGACATGTTGCAATCAAGCACATTGTCTTCCTTGAACTTGTTGAAAGGGAATGGAAGCGACAAAAGGACGAGAAAGAACTGGGTGCATCTCGTGATTATTCATTGAAGAACTTGATCAGGTTGCTGGCAATGTTGAAGATGAGGTTGGAGAGCAGACCGCTGCTGTGCGAGAGACAGAGCCCTTGTATGGAAAATGTTCTCTATTGGCCCTCTTCGGGGCCTTGCATGTCCACACTTGTGGGAGCCCTCACAAATTCAAAGTAAGTTGGGCCCTCCCATTCCTGGACACAGGGTTCATGCCAGATGGGTAGAACCAGACCCTTCATGCGACGGCAATGTTGTCGTTTGCAAAATTTCTGTGCACTGGCTTGCAATTTTGTGACCAGCACCACCACCTCTTGTTCAAGGTTCTTGAGACGTCAAGACACCTGAGCATCAGCAGCAACATTGTCATCGCGCTCGGCGACGTCACCGTCTCCTTTAGCAGTGTTATTGATGAGAACAGCAACGAGCTCTACAAAGGCCTCTCAGATCAAGACCTCGTTGTCAAGAAAGATGGTGGTCACCCATCTGGCCCTGAACGGAACGATCAACATCAGGGGCTGGTTGGGGGACATGACCAAGTGTCTCAAGGATAAGAAGCCACAGGCGTCAGATTTGGCCAAGCTGTTCTTTACAGAGCTCTCGACCAAAGACAACGTGATCTACAACACTTGCCGGACGGTAAGGCAACCTCTACTTGGGTCATATCTTTTTTTGGCTCACTCGACATACACAGTTATCAGCCACTTGTCCTCTGGAGACCACGCCGTCGACGAAAAGGCATTCCAAAGCACGATGCACCACACTTTTACCTTTATTGAAAAAGTAAGCCTTTGGCAGCAAAAATGGGCAGAAAATGTCGTTGACAAACTCTGCCAATGTTTCTGACTATCCATTGGAGCGTTCATTGAAAAAGCTGACCAAGGGCTTGCCGCTTTACCGTGACAAGCTGCACAAGCAGGATATATTTGCACATTTTGCAGAGATTCTATGCAAGGCGCAGTCAAACAAGTCGGTGAACAAGCTGGACACCAAGTTGAACGAGTTGTAGTCGGTGGGTCCCTCTTATTGTCATGTGCACGTGCCAAGGTTGACATGGACATAGGTATTGGATAGACATTGACAGAAAGAGAAAGAGGACCAGGTATTTGAGAAGCTTGTCGAGGGAAGAAGGCAACCAGGCAGTGTAAGTGCTGTCCTTTTTTTATCCAGCTTTGGTTCTTGACGCTCACGCTCCCTATAGCAGCCCGTAAAAAGGTTCAGATGCAAGAGCCCAAGGTGGAGTGTGAGGATACACCTGCGACGGCGGCACCCAAACGATGTGTGCAAGAGGAGGAGGAGGATGACATGTGCCTGTAAATTTTCCTCTGGAATGAGGGTTCGTGTTGCAGTTTCTTGTGTGCTCTTTTCTTTCACACCCTTGCCATATTATCCTAGCTAGAATGGCGAGTAGTTCTGTATATGTACGTACCATGTAGCATGGATTCAAAGAATGTGTGCAAAGAAGAAACCTATGGATGCATCTTTGAGCTGAGAATACAAGGAAAGCAACGGCGAATAAAAGAGCAACGAACGTCGAGCGGGCCCATCGCCCACAAAACCAAGACTAGACATGGCCATTTTAGCAGGGAAAAGAAATAGACAAAAGAGTGTGTGGCTAGGTCAGCGTTCGAGAGCACGTGAAAGAACTGTCTCGAGAAAGAATAGCTGTAGGGAAGTGGGTGGTGGATATGGAGAAAGGCATGCGACGAGGTGAAAAAACGAAAGACTATCGAAGAGAAATTGAGCATCAGGTGTTTGAAAAGAATGGTGTGGTATGGTTCGGCATTTGGGTGAAAAAAATAAAACAAAACAAAACAAGGACGTAGCTACTTTGTGTGCAGTGGGGAATGAGTAAAGACATGCAGGAAGGGCTGTTTTCATCGACACCCACCTTCTTTTTGACTCGCACACACCAAAGCAAAACACTGGCAGGATGGCGCTGAACGAGCCAAGTACAATACAGGCATCCCTAAGAACAGAAATGTGCACTTTACTCTGCCTTGAACCATTCGCCACCACTGCCTCCTTGCACAATGGCCTTTATAAACGAGAAGAACCAACCTGCACATTTGTGCAGCAGCACTGGACTGATTTTATTCTAAGAACACATGCTTGCCCATCAGTCATTCTATGCGCCAACAAAGAAACAGGGCTACCCATGTGATCTGCCTATGGTCCCTTCCAGGAATGCCCCAACTGCTTCGCGGCAGAATGGGGTGTCAAAATGTCAATGATGCCGAGATAATAAAGTGCATGCAGCAGCTGGTTTGCTTCATCGCCTACAGCTCACCCTCATCTTGGTAAAAGATGAATTGTTGGCAATCGCCTGTGTCTTCTTCCGGTAGGCCAAACATGTCCGAGCCAAGGTGCTTCAGGTCTGATTTGCACGCTGCCCGCTTCACAGTGATCGCTTCCGGGGATCGTGCACCCTTGTGCTGCGTATATCTGTGGCAGACGGCAGGTACCAAGGCCTGTCGTAAAGACGTCCATCAGTACAGCACCTTGTGATGCAACGACCACTTCCAACTCGCCGTTGCTCTGCAACTTGTCCCCGTTGCCACGCTGCATGAGGTGGATGCCAACGAGCAGACTATAGTCCACCACATGCCAACTTGAGGAGTTGTTTCATGAGTAGCGTGCGCTTCTCTGGCCAAACTTGAGCATCTTTCCATAGTTGATCCAGTTGAGGTCCTTGAGCACCGCACGCGGGTTCACTTTTCTTCTGGGTACCCTACGGTGCTGTCCTTGAGGTCGTACGTCTCATGAATGTCCTTGTGTGGTGGGAGGAGGTTGTTTATGATAACAAAGTGGACCCCATAGTTAACATGATTCTCTCCAACCAAGCTTCCGACGGGGACCTTGTTTCCGTCCTCCTTGCCCCAAGGTCCTCTTAGTGCGGGTGGGTGCTTCTTCCGAGTATTTTTATGCCTTGGCTCATTTACTCTCTCCTGATGTGCTCTGCTTGTAGCTGAATGAGGTATTCAAGGTCTGTCTCAACGTCGCAGCCATACTCTGCCTGGGGTGCTCAGGACATATGTGACCGCCGGTGGTGTTGCATCCTGTGGGACCATGTGGTGCAAATGAACCTGCTGATGGCTGAGAATGACCATCAGGAGACTGGGACAATGGTGATGCATGACCACGGGCATGCCTGGCTGAGGGCAGGGAGGGAGAACCTGAGGGAGAACCATTGAGCGACTGGTCTGGAGCAAGTGCCTTGGATATGCCATCAGAAAACGGCAACCTGCGTGGTGCACATGTGGATGAGGATGTGCCTAGTCGTGCAGTGAGTGTGGAGGGCTAAGCGCTGGGTCAAGACGCTCGATATGGTTGGTTGTGGCAGACAGCAAACTTCATCCAGGGGCATGAACATTAGCAAAAACGATGCAACATGGCATGGAATGCTTACCAGCCCTCTGCTGCTGCAACACCGTCGAGGCTGTTCAATAAGCCGCTCAGACTAAGGGTAGGGCTGTTGTTTGTATCGCTGTTGTTAGGCGCCGATGAAGATGATGTGGGCACGCCGGTGGATGACAAATCACAACTGACAGAGCGCATGAAAGCAGCGTCCAAATCTTGAAGAGGCAAGGTACATCTGAAGTCGAACGGCTCAGCATAATTCCTGAGAGGAAACACACAAACCGACCTGGTTCCGAAATATGAATAAGTACAAATAGCTTTACCCCTTTGATCACAAGCTGATGATGTAAACATCCAAACCCAGCTCACCAGCCAATGAATGAATCGGTGATGTCTTCCCTCTGTATAGGGACAAATCAGTGTTCTGTGCATGCTATCATGCAAGATGTCATGCCCTCCTAGAACACCATACAGCAAGCATCCTTGGCGGAATGGAATGCCAACGCATGCTGTCCAATGGTCACATAGTTGCATTAATATTGCCACTGACCACTTTTGGCATACCTGCGAGATGAACGAGTTATATAGTCGCCTGGGGGGCTTCTAGACCACACCTGCCAACCCTCCGAACACAGGAAGTCGTTAGAGCATGACGGAACTCAGTGGCCATTTTTGGCGGGCTCCATTTCATCTCCAACAGCCATAGGTTCTGACAAGCGTGCAAGCATTAGCGCCCAAGACATGAGGCCCTGTGT
>JBBPOE010000802.1:0-13374 GCA_038091295.1 Tylopilus felleus | reverse complement strand
AGTCAGGTATAGGGTCATCACAATAGTAACACTAAGACCCACCAGATCTCTGTCGCGAACAAAAAATGAAAACACCCTCTTCGTGATTCAAATATATTGACAGCTTCTTCAATTTTGTCCTCCATGGCGGTGATGCCCCCCCGTCCCTTCCAGTTGCTCGGGATCTCCGTCGACTTATTTTTGTCTTCCTCGAGTAGGCTCTCCATCTGAGTTAGAATGTCAAAACACATTCCTGGTTCGTCGGTGCCAAGCCAATCCTGTAGTCGGACGTCGACCGCAGGGCACTCCGAAAGAGAGGATTTGTTCAAGATACGAGCGATACATTCGCAGGCGACGGAAATCCTTCGCATTTCCTCTTCCAGCTGGAAGTGAGAACGTTGAACGCCGATTGCGTCTTTACGATCGGCATATCCATTGGCAGCAGTGACGACCCGATGTGAGGTGGACGCGATTTTGAGAAATATCTTGCGAGAACGCTCCATGCAACTATGCTGGGCAAGGCGGAGCAGTGAGCACTAGCTTTTCAGAGGAGCGTCACCGTCGCGAATTAGACTAGAACGTCATTAAGCAGTGCACACTGCACAATGCTGTATGACTTTGTCGGAAAAAACCAGTGCCAAGTTAGTAGTACTACAACCAGTGTTAGCGCCCCCATCGAAACTTTAGTTTGAATTACATAAGCGATACGCAGCTCAAGCTACTAGTATCATGATGTACTACTAGGGTTCACTCAGCCTGAGGGCACTGGCAGACGCTATTACGGTCACTATCTGGACCGGACCAACTCAGGACAACGGATAACAACTCAGGCTGGATGTCACCTTGAGTGATCCAAGGATGGCACGCTCAGGCTGCAATCATTTCTTGCCAGCCACACCTTCCGCTACTACCCGACTTTGAAGTCCATTTCAATCAACCTTGGCAGACGCCAGGAAGGTATCTCGCACGACCATCCAAGTTCTCTTCCAAGCGATCACTTGTCATCATCTTGAGACGCGACAGGCTGTACGACCCCTAGAGTCGATGGCGTTGCTCTGATGCATGTCGCCATGTCCCCGAAACTAAGAAAATATAGTATCACTGAAGTTCTATCCTGACCAATCACATCTACTTGGGGTTTGTATTCCTGCCGAAGTTATCTCGTTTCGCAACGTGGAGGAGTTGTCTTCGCAAGTGTGGAACTCCATATCGTTTCTGCCCTCCTACAAGCACAGGACCAGTTGTTCCGTTCCTCCATGCTTTGTCAACGGTCTCCACCTGTCACCGACGCAGTTTTTGTCTTCTTTGCTGTCTTTCCAGCGCAACCATCTCCTCCAGACAATTACGTTCATCCCTACTCTCCCTGACATGCAGAGGCCCTATGATGCCCCTCTGGAATCATAGAAGTTAAACCCAAGCTAACATCTCTCGCATGACATACTTCGCCGCCTCGCTCCCCTACATCACCTCCGTGTACTGGTCCTTGATCTCGGCCACTGGTACTCAATCGACGACGACGACGACGATTTGATATCCTTGGTTGCCACTGCCCCCCCACTCCAAAGTCTACGTTTACACTACAAGCAACGCGTACCTGGATATTACTGGCGATCGGCGAAATAGGTCACCTGGGGTCTTGTCACTCCTCAAGTGCTGCTCGAACCTTTGCGACCTGACGTTGTCCTGGATGCAAGGCCGGCCCCGGTCCGCAGGGGACTGTAACGTCGTGCGCAATCCTGCCCTCACCCGCATCCAATTTCCTGAATTCCCGATGGGACGCACGTTTTGGTGCTAGACGTCCTCACGCGATATTTTCCATTCGTTTCCCGAGTCTGGCGAACTCGCAGCTCCACAGATTGCTAGAGGACAGCCTCGAGTAGTACATTCACCGTTACCTACGCTACTCATCGACTTTTCTCTTATGGACACTGGCACTTGTAGGGCAAGGCCACTACGGCGAATTTTCATTGCGCAGAGTGACACCATTCTTTTATGACTTATCAGTCATGTATGTATCGGTTAGAGGTGAGATATGGTAGCTGGGTATGCTTTACTTTCGTTTTCTTACGTTGGGATTTCTCCCAGTTCGAACAGCTGAATCCTGCTTCAGTCCCAACGTTTCCTCAAGATTCGTGTCTCGAATGCATCCACGATGGGATGGAGTACGTGTTCTTCTGTCCTTTTATGCATGTCGTGTGTGCTACTGTACAACCTTAGGCTTGGACTCTTACCGCTCGCGGTTAGATGTTCTCAAGCTTGTTCAGAAACAGAGTCGGACAACGCGTCATTCCGCTAAAAGTGGTGCATTGAGTAGCCCAACACCAAAACGACGACAAGGGGGGAAAAGCTCTACGCGACCGTCCTACGTCCTGTCCTTGTAGAATTGGTCCTTGATCTTCCAAGGCGTGTCGTACCACCCCACTTTTTCCAACAAGAGGTATTGCACGACTTTACGGGAACCGGCAAGGTTTGAATGCACAGGCTGCCCACGTTTGTCCGTAATGTCGATTTTCTGTGTGGAGGAGAATATGGTCCAAGTCAACGAGAGAAAGAGATCTGCTTACGTGCGTTGTGTCAAACTTGACGAGAGCTTGGATGAGCAGACGATGCCCGTTTACGGGTTCTGCATTTTCAGTATAAACCTCGCCCGCTCGGATGGAAACGATGTCCACCGGTGTGGGTGCTCTCCACTCTACAGGACGTCAGAATGGATCCCGAGCTGAATGAAGGTGACTTACTCTTCGACCTCGGGAACAGAGCGGCATCCGAGACGTCGCTCGTAATGCTCCATGCCCAGGTTTGACCCTTTTCGCGCCGACGCATACCTTTGATTGTCTTTTCCTGAAACGGGCCAGAAGTGAATTCTTTCATCGTGTCCTCACGCCCCCTGAGAAGTGGTTGAAAGGCATGACTGAGATGCATATTGAGACGTCTGCCAAATGCATACCTTGCGATGGAAGTATTAACTTTGCGATAGGTATCGAGAGCAACTTGTCGTAACGGAGCCAACAACGCGTCCGGGGAGTTGTTGCGCACGCTCAATATGCGGCCCAACGTCTTGACGCGTAGTTTTACGTTTCTCCCCGGGAAGGTGTTCGCTTTTGCCATAACAAACATACTGTTAAAAGGGAAACGACGTGTTGGAGACTGTGCTTGGGCATGGACAAGCAGAAGCGCACCTGTACGAGTTCTTCATCCAATTGCGCGTGTTGTGGTTGATCGCATACCAGAGATCGCTGTAGTCCTTGACGTCGGCACACACTCAACGAATACAATCACGGTACACACGAGAATTTGCTCGGCGCAAACATGGGTTTCGTAGTGAGCGAGCGGAACATTGGGTGTAAATCATATGGTATCTCCGCATCTGACAAGGTTATAAGACGTGTCGCCATATGGAACTAGAAAAGCAACCATACCCAAGTTCGCCATTTCCGTCCCCCATACGTCAGCCGTGGCGTACATCTTGGTAAACCGTTTCATGCTCTCCATTGCCTGAAGGTTCTGCTCTGCGGCGCTTTCAATGGATGATGGTCGAGACTTGGATTTCTTCGCCTTGCCATCTGATGGTGGTGGTTCTGTCTTGGGTGACGGTGAAGCGTTCCGGGGCGTCGGAGTCGTTTGAGAGTCAGACGGTTTTTGCTTGCTCTTGACGGCCATCGCAGCGTACGACCGAGACCGGACAGTAAATGACATGTTTACTTTGTGTGTCCATGTCCCGTACGCTCGGAGTCCAACTGCTGCCATGTGTCGCCTGGACAGGTCCGTCCTCTCCAAATGTTTGTGAGCGTTCAATTCAAAGAGACACTTCCCGATCAGGGAAGCCCAAAAGAAGAAACTATTCGGCGCTTCCCGGATTATTCCCACGGACGCCGCCGGGCCTCTTACGCATGCGTCCAGGCGAGTGGATATAAAAGGATTAACGGTTACAAAAATTCTAGTGCATTCACGCCTACGCACGTTTGTTTCTTACCACCACCTTCCAGCTATAATGCCTGTAAGATAATCTTCTCATTACTTGCGGCATTTTATTCACCGCTTTTTATGTAGCGTTCTTCGCGTTCCTCTCGTCCGGCACCAAGGCCAGCTCCAGCTCCCGCCCAGCAATCCCGGGGTGCTCACTCAACGGCTTTGCCCCCACAAGCGACCCACGCGAACCCAGCTCATGCGCCTGCACCACCTGCAGCGGCTCAGTCTGGTCAACCAGGCCTCTTCGGGCAAATGGCTGCTACTGCTGGTTCCGTTGCAGCTGGCTCCGTCGTTGGTCACGGCATTTCCCACATGCTCTTTGGTGGATCCAACTCGGCAGCGACTCAGGCTGAGCCTGCAGCCCCTCCGGTTCAACACCAATCCTTCCAATCGCCCCCTGCTTGCGAAGTTCAGGCAAAGGACTTTACGAAGTGCTTGGACAAGGCAGACCTGCAGACCTGCTCGTATTATCTCGAACAACTTAAAGCCGTATGTTCCGTGCTTTTTGATCTTTGCTTCGTGTATCCTAATTGCCATTTTTTTTCAGTGCCAAGCAGCTGCCGCACAATATTAATAGAATTGAATGTTAGCTGTACGCGTATGGACCTGACTATGACATTTGTCAGTTATCATTAGCACCCCTCGTTGGCTTATATCCATTGATCAATCTTTATTTTAACGATTACCTTTCCTCTGGTAAGATCGGTGAACTGCATCCGTGTCGTTTCATGATTGAATGATAGAGTAGCTTTGCCACTCGCTTACCCACCATCACTTGGAGGTCCCCGTAGAATTTGCAATGACACCCACCACATATTGAGTCATTACTACCCCTAATGGATGTGCCGACCGCGCGAAGACGCTATTCGCTGTCCCCCAATGTTGAAGTTGAATGCCCCCAAATCCGGGAAGAGGTCGGGAGGTAGCTAATGTTTTCACGCAAACTTGAAGTATCTCGGACATATCTATCTCCTTCGAAGGGCGTGCCGTCCAAACAAACCTGATGGTTGACAGGGTGAGAGGTCTGACAGCGCTGTTCGTTGACTCTCACTCTTGAACGTCAGAGGAATCACCTCATTGCTCCACACAAGTGCTCGTTTGCCATATTCCGCGATATCTGGACGATGAGACCAGAATACGTTTTTGTGGTTCATCGCTGATCCCTCTGGTTGCAAGGATGCTCGAAACTGCTTCAGGGCCTTTGAAGCGACATGCCCGGGCTTGCAGAGGATACATTACTACGCGGTGGTGACTTCGTTAGTACCTGCGCAACCCCGGGACGACATAGTCGCCGAACGATCGCTCAGTCAAGACATGGCTTGCGTTCCAAAAACAAGCACCGAAACCAAGAGGTGGCAGAGCGCTGATCGATATCGATAAAGGGGAGACGCGTGCGGAAAAGATACGGACCACAGCTTGTCTGCCGACTTTGATCATCGCTCTGTCATGCTGCTGGGTTGCTGATAATGCGTGGCGTCGTCGCGTCAGGCTCTCAGTGTTGCGATCCATCTGCCTCCAAGGACACAGACGAATCGCAACGGGTGCTTGCCTAAGACGCCAAGACTCATAGGATCCAGATCCGGGGGTGGACGTATCGCAAGTCGTTGTTTTCTCGCCTCTTTGCATTGGACAGCTTGCCAAGGGCAGAGCAGTAATAGCACGTAACTAGTCACTCTGCTGCGAGGACTGGCCTCAAAGGGATTGTGCATCGGTTTGTTTTGACTTCTGACATTCGTTATGCTGGGACTTAGATGTTTTCTCGGTATCTCAAATCAGTGTATACGTGAACACTCATACAGTGATACTAGAGCGGTCGAGCACGACATGTTACAAGATTTGTTTAGATAAATACACGAAAGCAATACAAACGCACTACAAGTATGAGAAACCGATCATCAGTTCGTAGCTAGACACTGCTGTGCTTATGAGAGAGTCGTCTGAGGAGATTCGAAGTCATTCTCCGTTAGAAACTGCCTGTTAAGAATTCTGCCCATGTGCGTGTGTGCAAATGGTCTACCTCTGGTCCGAATAGCAAGAAGTGCCTTTACAAATGGCAGCGGTGAACGTGAACCCAGGAACGTGATTCCCATCCTTTTGAAGATATTCAACTGATTCCGATGGACTGCTGGCTTGTTCGGTGACTCTTTCGTAGGAAGGTCGAGGAAATAACATAACCGGAGGTATGATTCATAGTCTCTGATGTAGAGCTGCCCAGCGAACACGTTCAGCTGGTCGATCAGAGCCCAGGGTGGACGCCAGTCAGAGGGGAGAGGGGGGATGGTATAAAGCTTGAGATCGTCTGATGGTTTCATCCGTTGGGATGTCCGAGGTGCATACATATGAAGGCGGACGTGCTTGCTCGATCTGATGTCAGGCAACAACTGATTAACTTCGAATGGGCTCAACAAAACAAGCACTTGGTCGCAGTCCGTTGTACGGGAGAGAATCCACTGGACAGGTCGGAGATACTGATCCATGGTCCCTTGAATGGATTCGGGATCGATCGTCCTACAAAAGTCTGCCGTCGCCAAGATCAATGGGCTCCAAGTACTTGCTTTAGGAGGAGTTGCAAGGTTCTTTTCGAACGTTGTAAAGACGTTAAGAAAAGCCCCGAAGGAGTCCAATGGACCGATGATGCCAGTCTCCACGAACATGACGACTGCCGGATCAAGGTGATGTTCCGCTGACATTGCCATGGGAGGCAACTCCACCTCTCGTTCGCGCTCCCGCTCGCGGTTGACCTCGCGTTCTTGTTCTTCATCCATCTGTGCGCTGGGAATTGATAAAACCCCGAGGTCTTTGCAACGTTGCCGGATATCTGAATCCAGTGCCAACAAATCACTCGAGGTAGTTTTAGTGTCATAGGGTGCGTAGAGATCGGCGAGCGATTTTAGCTCTGACTGGAGCCAAGCATCCGATAACCGCTCGCTTGTGAACGTCCCATTGACGAAATGACACCAAGCATCACTTCTCGATCGATGATTCATCCCTTGTTGCGCCCAGTAAGGAGCTCGCTGTTCAATATCGGCCCAGGTCTCATGTATTGCCCAGCATAAGATGTCGATCGTTGTGATTGGGGTGTTTGGATCTGTCTTGGCAACTGCCACACGAATGTTTTGGTCAACCCCGGGCGGTGCAAAAAACATGACTGAGTGACCATGACCCAGTTTGCGCATCCGCATACAACCTAATATTCACGAAGCGTGAGATTTGACGATCGAATCATAGAGTCGAAACAAACCTTGCACGAGAGCATCTTTTGTCACCTTGGGCCCCAGCGTGACGGCTGCTCGTGACCCAATGGGGAAATTGATGTCAGTTCCCCTTGTATGGGCGTGATCCAGGTAGACGACACAGCGGTCTAATTGTTGAGAAAGCGGTGACGATGACATAGGTTGTGCGATGCCATTTCGTGTGAGTACCATGAGTTCATCGCCTTCGTCAAAATAGATGGCGCCGTCGGCATCGTTGGCGATATCAAGCCATGCTGTAGCCACTTGCCAGTTTGAAAGATCGAGAATCTGTGATCCAACGTCGAGCAATACACGAATTTTCGGCTGTTTTGTGGCCAGCAATTGGAGGAACGTATGCGTGACCCATCGTTCGTCGCTCTTGGGAACCGGGATATATGAGCCGTTCTCGGGCCGAAGAAGATATGCGAGAACTTTGGCGTTGGTTCCTTTCTGATGGTTGAGGTCGCGCTGAGCGACAGACATCGGTAACAACCATTGGCCGTCATTCGTGCCCGAAAATCCTGATGCTTTGAGATCAGTATCCGAACCGAACGACGAGATGGATTGTGAGTACTAGGTCACTCACCAGTTATAAGCTTCTCCCGTTTCTCGGCCAAGTCCCAGCTGGACGCGGAGATTTTCCAAGGGTATCCTTTCGCCTCCTTCGGAAACACCACTCGAGAAAGATAGAAATCGATGACTGCTTGATTATGAGAGAAAAGCGGGAATATGTGCTTGTCCCATTGCTCCGATGGGTTGAGGTTCAGCTCACTCGGCTGCCGAAGCGAGTCTGGCACTAACTCCCGCCTGTCGTATTGTTTGAGCCAAAGTGCATATTCCGTGGATGGATCATCTTGGTCTAGCAGAAGTTCGAACGAAGTTCTCAATTGCTCCTCGCTGAGACCTGTGTAGTAATAAGATAGGCAGGTGAGAATGATGGTGAGATCTGGGTGGCCAAACTGGGTGTTGGGTGCTGGTACGTCCTTGGCCCGATATGGAACGGCCAGGGTTGTGGACCGGAAGGTGGAGACGAGGCCATAGTCAACACGCCATCTCCGCTGTGAGAGAGTAAACAAGAGGATGTCGGTGGTCAACAGACCACGGAGTAGTAGTAGTGCACTCCAAATATGACTCTGTTCAGAATCCTTAGCGTACTTCTCCACCCTCTTTGCGGTATCCTGAATTCGAAGCACATCTCTGTCCGATATGAAACTACGAATCGCGTCGTGTAATTCTGGGGAAAGATGTTGAAAAATGTTGAAACTGGAAAGCTGTCCATCCATCACGTCTTCCGTAATCCGCAATATTAGGCGTTGACTGACATCTGAGGCACGCATGATGCAAACATGCGGGAACGATCCGGGGTGGCTGCATTCGTACCGTATGGAGTCTGGGGCATGTCTCGAAAGTGAATATACGTGCTTCTTCACGAGCTGCAGGACTTGTTGAGTAATCGTCCATCGGTCTGGATATCCATCCATATGTTTCTGGGGACCGAGCGTGTAAATCAATTGGAACCGGGAGTGAAGGATCTCGTCGCTTTCATCGAGAATATCTCGCACATGAGAATGAACCCATTTCTGAAAGCTCAGCCACTTGGCTGCGGTGTCCTGAAGAAATCAGGTGAATCAACCATCATCAACGTCATTATTCACACCCACCGATTCGTGCAACAGTTCAGGAGCGACATATGTGTATAGGTTCTGAAGCTTTGATAAAGGATCTGCCGTGAGCTTCCATTTGTGTAGCTGCGCCTCCACGCTCTTCAACTTGAGTGAGACAACATGCTCGGGCTGTAGGAGTAAAACTCCACGCTCCTCCATGCACTGACGCATCAGCTTGTGTAGATCGTCGATTTGAAGGCTGATCCGAGTCGCCTCGCCATTCAAATATTCAAGTTCGGCGGTCCGAGAGAACGGCAGGTGGTATATTGGCCTGTTAGCGAGACCACCGAGGCGAGCAACCAATAATTCGAACATCTGGACTGTCAATGCTTTCGGAACAATGACACGGACCAGCTGTTTGCCATCTGCAAGAGCAGCGGCAGCGATAGGGATGATCACGGATGATTTCCCTTCACCCATGTTAACCTGCATCACTGTGTTTTCACCGGATTGCGGGGACATGATCTCCATCGCAAATGCCGCTTGAGAACGACGAATGAGGAAGTTTCCTTGAATCTGACGAAGACGGTGTTAGTAGACACGAGTACGCGAAAAGAAAAATCCCACTTGGATCAAGAGCCAGTCTGGGTACTTATCAGGGTCCCACCCATCACATCCCTCATTCGCTAACTCCTTCGAAAGCTCTTCTTCGAGACCCTCTAGAGTAAATCGAAGTAATCTCCGGGCACGCTGAAGGTCCAAGAGAAGCAACGCCAACGATGTCAAGCACTTCCTCCAACCTGGAGGGATGTCGATCCGCGAGGTCGATGCAAGATATCGCAGAAGGAAATTTGCAGTAGCTGGCGGCCATTGACCGAATTGGTTGTGTGCCTGTTCATATGGAGACGTCGTTGGACCAAGGCGCTCCTTCAGAATTTCCAGAGATTTTAGGTAGGCTAATCTGCACTGCGCGTAGTGCTCGTTGAGTACCTCGATAAGATTCTTTCCAGCCACTATGTGAGTCGTGCGAGACTCCGCGTCCAAACGAACATGATGTACGCTGGCATTGAGCTGGGTGAGGTATTGCTGTCTAAACGAGTGATCCGTCTGAAGATTGGAGAATATTTGATCTAACGCAGATATATCATCTGACTCGGAGGATGTTATGTAGCCGTCGCGAAGCAGAGTGATACGGGCTGGTAGGCCCGGAACTGGTCGGTTGCGCATCAGGTAATCGAGTGTGATCTGCGTAGGTGAACCTGCATGGAAAATAAATCGCAGAGACGAGACCGTGCATGAAGGAGTGGGTAGCCTTGATTCTGAGAGGAATCTCATGCAGTCTTCCAAAGAGGTTGGTCCAGGAGCTTTCGCGGGAAATAGATATGCAGCCTGTTGCGCAGCCCGTTCAAGTTGCGCAGCACTTTTCTCTTTGTGCCGAAACGAATCGCTCTCCCAGTAATATCTACCTTCGATTTCATCGTACGCAGCATTGATTTGAGGATACTGGTTCCAGCTGTCACTTGTATCCAAGACGGCCTTGAGCTCCATGATTGACCGACATTCAGCCGACTGTAGGAGATCAAGCGCTGCTTGAACACCCGATTTTCCTGTCAGTGGATCAGGTCGATGCCAGTTAGTCATGGCATGCTGACGAGCAAGAAATTCTGTGCTCGCCATGCTGCCATTTCCTATCAAGCAACCCAGTTCAGTATCCACGATGTAGGTATGATATAATGGTCCGTTGGGTACGAGGACACGCCTAGGGATAAGTGTCTTTGGTGCAGGGGTCCGTGTTGGCCGAAGAATGAGGATCTTCTCTAAACCGCATAGTGTTCCAGTACATTGATCCTCGTCGTAAACCATGCCCTTGAAGTCACGGGACTCGAGTTCTTCCATTTCGTTGACGAAAAACGACAAGCTGTGGCGCGGAAGAGCGACAGACAACCGCGGTACGGATGCAGAATGGATGGGAGATGTGGTGATTATGAGATCCATAGGCTCATGGTAAGACCGGGAATCGAGACACTCGAAACACCTGGAAAGCATTGCCCATGTTGGACTTCGAATATCCACCAGTGTTTCATTACCCCTGTACATGCGATATTGTCCAGATGCACAGTCAATCTTCCAATCTTCAGAAGATTCTTCCAAAAGCCGATGAATAGGGCGTATCTCGATGAACTTTGCAGATAAATTCAACCAATGGGCATGCCCATCAACGAATGCCGCCGGAAGGTCTCCCCGAAGTTGGCTGGAAGGAATCAATACAAGGGTATCATTTGTGTCGTCACCTTGCGCGCGAAGCATCACAGCGCCATCTTGTAACGTAAAGTACACCTGGAAGTATATAAGCCATCACGAGCATGTCACAGAGCAATGGAACACTCGCCTTGCATTTGGACGTCATAGCAAGGGTCATAAAATCCATTCCTGAGAGATCGGATGGCATGGCTAAGAATCCTTGCTGCAAATATGGTCAGGAATACTTGACAATATCAGAAATCGCAGCATATACATACATCACGAAAGATCGGTTTAAATGCTGCAGAATCTAGAAACTGATGCGGCAAACCGCGCAATGGTTGACCAGCGACTCGAAGTTCGCCATTGAGCAAGTTAGCATGCATTGTTTGAGAGGGTTGGTCCCTGGTTTCTTCGGATTCACTTGCAAGCCAACGATCATTTGGAAACTCCAATTGCTCCCATCTGCGTGTACTTGGCCAGTAGCTTATGAAGATCCTGCTAACCGCAAGGTCGATGCCGAAGTCTGTTGGATCTGCAAAGATTACATCCTTCAATACATCCTCGAGAGCAGGAGAGAGACGACGGTCTCGGGCAAGAAGTATATCTAAATAGTGATAGTTGTCACCAACAGCTAAAGAGCTGAAGTATGAGTGCTGAGTACGCGATATTGACGAGTCAAACATACATTCGGGATAGAGTGCGCGTATAAAGAAGGCACAAGAAAGTAGAGCGTCGACGTCCTCCGGAGTACGGAAGAGCTTGCGGAGGGTAACAGGGTCAACGTCAAACGTGCTTCGACAAGTAGCTGCCATCTCAAGCAAGCAATTCCTGCGGTCTGTGCTGGGGGTCATTCCCAGGTCGTATGATAGCTCCTGTACCCAAATGAATGTCTTCCTGCGTACGCTCCGAAGAAGTGTGATGGCTCGCTCCATGACGTCTTCGCTCGGGCTCGATGCAAGTACCCGAGTAAGCAACAATGAAATGGTATTTATTAACACACCATCCATCGAGCCAGCCCCGACATCGATGAACAAACCCTCCAACTCATCCAGCAGGGAACTGCAGAAAAACGTGTCTCGAATCTCCCGATGCCAGATCCACATCCCTGCGACTGAATCAAATGGTCCAACCTGAAGAACTGCCTGGGAGAGGAGGAAATGAACCCGGTGGCGACGGAGGTTGAGAGTTCTAGTGCGCAGCCCCCGCAGGATATTAAGCCATTGGAGCAAGCCACCACTTCGCAAGTGTGCAAATGCAACGAATTCGTCGAGGGAGAGATCTGGGGGACAGCAGGCTTGAGCAGCCATGATGTCGTTGGATGTGTGAGAAGTATAATCCACATAATTTTTCCTGACTTCGACGTATTCGGAGTCGTATCGCATGTCATTGAACCAGTGGCTGCCAGTGTGTGGCGGCCGTGTGTAAATTTGGTCATGATCATCAGACCGATATCGAACATAACGTAACTTCGGGTGATTTCGGGATAGGGGAGACTCTGGATAAAAATAGGCCAAGTCGATCACTGGCATGTCTCGAGAGCAGCGCTCGACAAGGTAAGGCTGCAGCTCAGAGACATCTTCAAGTAGATGCCATCGCTGTCTCTCTTCCATGGACACGTGGTCGCTAAATTCGTTACAACCGAGAAGACGCACAGCGCAGAGTGTAGCAGACTGGCGCCAACTATTAAAGGACGCGGGACGCTGCAGCTCAAACACGACAACTTTTGCAAGTAATGATGAGGCGGGCAGTGGTGATCGAGATACCCCGGGACTCTCAGCCAGATGTCGACTAGTTTGATGCCGCGGAAAGTTATCATGAATGAGTGTGAGACGGGAAGCACCATGGGGCACACGAGCACTTGGAGTCGCATTGTTCATCGCATCTTGGATTTGAGCTTTGAGCTGTTGAAGACGTGGGGATTGGTCATAATAACGGACTGGGAAACTGTCTTCGGTAAATTCATCCGAGAGTACGGACAACTTTAAACGCGGTTGAGAATGGCGAGCAGAAAGGTACTGGAGCGCGCGGGAAAGGCGATGGAGAGTCGTTGTCTTGCGCGCGAGAAGGTTTTCTGCGAAACCCATCTGAATTAAGGGGGGATAGTCGGCGAGCAAGGGAATCTGCTTCACGACCAGCTTATCAAGTGCCACATAAAGCTCGATCATTGTCAATATCCTGATGGATGCGTGTTCTGGATCAATGGACTTGTAAGTCTCGCTTGTGTATTTCTCCATCAAGAGCGCGAGCTGTGCACACGCGTCGTCTACATTGGTGACGCAGGCAACCCATTCGTCGATGCCCTGCTCAACAGATCGCTCGACATCGTAGAGAGCAGTATCAGGGTC
>JBBPOE010000801.1:0-13382 GCA_038091295.1 Tylopilus felleus | reverse complement strand
CGCCAAGGAGCTGTTCGCTGTCCGTAGCATGGAGGAGGCAGATGTCTACTTCACGAACCTTCCCGAGGAACACCGTTTCCGCCTTGTCGACAAGCTGGTGTCCTCTGCTCTGGAGAGCAAAGAGGCCGACGCAGTTCTCGTTGCAGAATTTTTTGCTCAAGCAGCATCAAAGGGCCAGTGTTCCCCCGAGGTATTTGAAGCGGGCTTTATGCCGATGGCGGAGCTCTTGGATGATGTTGCGATCGATGCTCCAAACGCGGTCAAACTTATGGCAATCATGCTCAGGGGTGCAGGGTTCGACGAGGAAAGGCTGGCCCGGCTTGCTGGCAAATCGATGGACAGTGACAAGTTACTCCAGCTTGTGTCATCGTGATGGACATCTTGCATCTTTTCTACCTTTACATTCGCACTATTTTCTTAGGCCCTCGCACGGTTGTGGCCTATTTTTTCCTTTCTTCTGTTTTTCATCATTATCAATACATGATTCGTTCTCTGACGCTATTCGCGTGATCTGCACTAATGTCTGTACATCGCACGGTTTTTCCATTCGTTTGTTTTCCCACATCTAATAGGCTATAGCCGACGGGTACACCAGGTACTTCGCGAGCAATATACTCAGACGACGAACTGGCATCTACAAACGTGAAGCGCCTTTTTTTTGCTAGCGATTTTCGCAAATGGGTCGGGTCAATATCCAATCAAAGCTCTCAAATGGCCTATGGTAGATGGGCCGATCGGAGCTGAGACCGTTGGAACTTGGCACGTGCTCGTCTATTTAAACCAAACCGTTCCGTTCTCTACATCCACCATCACAACTCAACCACTAGCATGTCTGGCCTGAGTGCCGGCCCAGGCTTTTGGACGACCTTGCGGAGACACCTCAATTTCTTCCGCATACATCTCTTGTTCTTGTGCGCCCTATACATCGAACGCGACATGACCCCTGTTTGACCATCATTTCTTCCAGTACGTTCACTCCCTTGATCTGCTCGGTCGTCCTATATGCTTCCAACGGAAGGTATCCCATCACGTACGTCGACGCGCTGTACAACTCAGTCAGCGCTGTGACAGTCTGTGGTCTTGCGACGGTGAACTTGAGCCAGCTGACGCCCTGGCAACAAGTGTTGTTGTTCATCCAGATGTGTGTGGGAAGCCCGGTGAGTAGCCCTTTCATGTGAGGGCACAGGGTGAAAGGAGAACATGTGGATAGGTCGTCGTGTCTTGGTTCATGGTCTACATCCGGAGGTTAGTTTCTAGTTCCAGTTGCGCGCCGTCCCCCAACCAACTCGCTGACGAAAAACAATGCATCACGACAGGCATTTTTTTGCTAAGAAATTCGAGTACATCATTCAGGCGGAGGCTGCACGCCGCTCTGTGTCCAGCACGCAAGCACCACAGTCCCCCGAATCGGCAAGTACGACTGGAAGGCACAAGTTTGCTTGGCGTGTGACGTCACTCCTTCGTCATCGGAATGGGCTCAGTCCCGTTGTGGAAGAATCTACGAGTGAGGACGGGTCGTCTACGCCTAGGGAAAAGGAGGTAAACAGGAAGCTGCGGACGGACATGATCCGCAGGATGGATGCACCGCCGAAACGAGTTGACCCGAGTGGATGGATCAGTGAAGGGATTACAAACCCGCTCAAGCGGCTCTCGAACAAGGTCGGGAGTGGCGGGGGACAAGAGAAGGAGCAAGTAGCTGAACGGCCATCGTCCCCCGTTCGGATAGAACCTTCGACAGACTTGGCGAGCAGTCCTATTGCAGAAAGGGACCTACATACACAAGCAGAAGATGCACAGGTACCTTTGAATCCGTGCGTTGTTCCTGGAATTATCCTGGACTAGGCAATGACGTTGCAACGACTGTTCACAGTGCGGTCACTCCAGGAAGCACTCAGCCAGCCCCTTGTCAGTTTACTCTCCCACCATCGAGTTGGATGTTGATTGCGTCGCTTTCTAGCTTGCGGAGGTTCGCTCGATAATAATATGCCTCGGAGTAGTTCGCCGCAGTTGTCTGCCACTGTTGTCGGAATGCCTCGCACGACCACCATAGAATTTGCTCCCAGAGTAACTCGTCACTACGTACCATTGTCTCCAGTTTCAAGCACGCACAGCGGTGATGCACAAGATCTCTCTATTGGCGAACGCCCCAGAAGGCAAATTTCACGTGATAGTATGTATTCTCGCAGGTACCCATCGTTGACGCGGGACCCCTCCCAACACTCATCCCTGTCGATCATTGACCGCGCGGAAGTTGCACAGGCACAAGCCAGCCAACGTGATTTAGGGGGATTTCCTATGCCGCACAAGTTGCTGGGCATGCTTTTTCGCCGTTTGTTTCCCGCAGCAGCAAATCGTCTTCGAAGAACTGTGACGATCCCAATCACCACCGCCCTCGCGGGTGGAGAGCTGGGTCGGACAGCGTCTATTACTGGAGCTGTTGGAAACATACCAGAAGGCTCCAAGGCTGTTCCCTACATTTCCTTTGATGCGATCGTGGGGCGCAACTCTGCCTTTCATATGCTTACCAATGAACAGTTGGAAGAATTGGGCGGAGTAGAGTATCGCGCGTTGAACGCGTTGCTATGGTTGGTTGCGGTGGTGAGTATCCCAATAACAAGGAAGACGATCCGATTAACAATTCCTGGGAGATAGTACCACTTTGGGACCCAGCTCATCTCGTTCGTTGTAATTGCCCCCTACATGGCTATGCCGAAGTGGGCCAAAGATTTTGTTCCTTCTGCATTAATCCGACCAGTAGCAACTCCATGGTGAGTCTGATTATTTGTTCGCGACCGATGTTGACCCGACTGCCCGGGTTCGACCCATAGGTTTTCCCTTTTCCAGGTCGTGTCGTCATACACCAACACTGGACTTTCGCTTGTAGATCAGTCCATGATTCCGTTCCAGACAGCTTACCCGATGATATTCTTCATGGTCTTCTTGATCCTGGCGGGCAATACAGCGTTCGTGAGTCCTTTCCTTTTGCTTTCTGGTTCGTGAGAGCAGTGAATGGTTACTATGCTTTTGCCAGCCAATACTGTACGTAATTGTTTCTGCACACAGATCTCTGAATTGACAACTTTTCGTGTGAAGCTTGCGGTTCATGATGTGAGCAAGTTCATTTCATCACCGTTTTATCATCTAGAGCAGCAGTTCAGCTGGATCACTGCAAAGTTTATACCCACTAGATCTCGTCTCTACGAGACCTTGCATTTTCTCCTCGACCATCCACGACGTTGCTTTGTATATCTGTTTCCGGCTCATCAAACATGGTTTCTGCTCCTCATTCTGGCGCTGCTAAAGTGACTATTATATCCGTTCATTCGAAGAAGCTTGGCTGATTCAGTGCGTTGTAGCTCCGTCGATTTCTTCTGTTTCATGGTTCTCGACATCGGGAACCCAGCAATCGAGTCTATTCCTTTCGGAACTCGATTTGCAGCAGGAATCTTACAAGCCACGGACGTCCGTGCTTCAGGTTTCGCCGTCGTCCCTCTTGCTGCATTGGCTCCAGCTGTCAAGTACGTTTGCTCGGCTTGTACGTTATGCTGCTCGCGCTCATCGTTTCCCCAGAGTCATGTATGTAATCACGATGTACATTAGCGTATGTGCGTATACCTTTGCTCGTCGAGCGTCCAAGGACCCCTGAGATAATTGACACTGACCTATCTTCAAGACCCGATAGCAATGAGGTGGGTCGCTTCGCTTTCGGAGTAAGGAATTTACCGAGATGTTTTCAGCGTGCGTTCTACCAACGTATATGAAGAGCAATCGCTTGGGATATTTCACTCGGATGATCCGTCTGCGGCAGAGCAAGCATTCAAAACAAATGGGTCACGGATGGCTATGTGGGGTCACTATCTAGCGATGCACGCACGTCACCAGCTTTCTTTCGGTGCGTCGCCGCTTATCTTGCGAGCTGCTTTTTGTTGAAACTTCTGTTGAAGACATGTGGTGGCTAGCGCTAGCCCTTTTCCTCATCTGCATAATAGAGGTTTGCAACAGACGAATCTCTGGGCGTTGTGTCTGAATGTTCTATATTAGAGGGATAAATTGATTAATCCAGCGATCCAAGGCTGGTTCAACATATTCTCAATCAGTGCGTGGATGCGTATCAGCTGCGAACACTGCTGAGCATGGACATTCTTTTCCAGTCTTTGAAATCGTTTCAGCATACGGATCCGTTGGGCTTAGTCTCGGTATCCCAAATGTACGTGCAGTTGTAAATTTACGATGGATTTGTCATCTCAACTACGGACTATGATAGCAAAACTATTCTCTCTCTGGGGCATTCCGACCACTATCGAAGCTCGTTGTTTGTCTCGTCATGATACGTGGTCGGCATCGCGGTCTGCCCGTGGCAATCGACAGAGCCGTCGTGCTCCCTTATGAGTTTGAAAAAATGCAAGATAATCCGGACCCACCGCCAGGTATCGACGAGCGGCGGTCTAGCCGATACAGTGTCGGCGCTACCTCCCGTCCCATTGAAGTAGATGACGTTGAACATGGGCAAACAATCGCGGAGAAAGAACGAACAGCCGACGACGAGCTTCGCAAAGTGCGCGGAAGTTGAGCGGGAGACGGGGAGGTACGGACTCGGAGTCACGGTGGAGGGACATTTAGCCTGTGTTGGTTAGTCTATGGAGAAGAGCTAGATGACGTTGGACGTGGTGTTGGAAGCTTCGGCTTCAGTTTTGACTAGGACACGAACTTGTCGATGCGTCTACCATACGATTAACTTGACATCCAGTATGTGGTAGCAAACGTCAGAGTCTAGACTACTAGTACATATGGAACTTTGCAGACAATCGTTATCTACCGGAGCACCTCCTTGCCGAGTTTAAAATCGGACATGCTTCCACCATCTCGCCCACTCGGTCGTGAACATGGCCAAGATGATGCCGACAGTGCCGTTCGCCAAACGGATACTGATGCAGCCCTTGCAAGACTCTCTGCAGTGAAAAACGGCTATACCGATGATCCATTTATCACACATCTCATTCCTCGTGCTCAGTTCCAACCCGCACGTCCACCCTTGATCAACATCGGAACTTACGTTCGCTCCAGGTCCATCGACGCGCTCGTTGAACAATGGATGGAGATCTGTGAACAACAGGACACGGTGTGTCAGATCGTCAGCCTCGGGGCCGGGAGCGATACAAGGTTTTGGCGTATAAACGTGCGTGCCTCGTCCTTGACGTTCACGTGGGGTGATGCATGGCGACGTTTCAGTAGACAGGGCCTCGTTCGCATATCTTGAAATCATACTTGGAGCTCGACTTCCCAGAAGTCGTCACCAAGAAGGCGATGGCTATTCGCAAAAGCAAGGCGCTCAGTGCAGTCTTGGGACCGCCCGAGAGTATCGTCGTCGGTGAGTGCTTGCGACACGGATGCAATCGGGAGGCGTTCTCAAACGTGTTCCAAGCATCGGGCGGAACTGCACTCCACTCGAGCAAGTATCATCTGCTCTCGTGCGATCTGCGTCATCCGCCGTCTACTTCCCTGGGACCAGTTCTCGATGGGGTGCTGTCTCCATCTCTTCCTACCCTCTTGCTGTTCGAATGTGTGTTGGTGTACATGGCGCCCGAGTCGTCTTCTGCCCTCATCGACTGGTTCGTGAAATACTTTGCCTCCGCTCAAGATGGGAGTATTCTCGGAGCCATCGTCTATGAGATGTTCGGCCTCCAAGACGCCTTTGGCCAAGTCATGTTGAACAACTTGCAGGTATTCGACCCTCTTTCCCCTGTCATCGACTCCCTCTGATTTGGCGCCTTTTGCGAGCTTAGTCAAGGAACGTATCCTTGCCGGGCGCGGTCCCTTACCCCACGGTCAACTCGCTCCCTCAGCGTTTCGCTCGACATGGGTTCACGTTCTCCTGTGCACTGACGTTGAGCGAGGTACGGCAGAAATACATCGATCACTCTGAGCTCGAGCGGTGAGTTCTCTTTGAACATACGTGTCTTCGTCTTATATATTGAGCTCGTAGGATATCTCATCTCGAGTTACTTGACGAGGTCGAGGAACTGAATCTAGTACTCAAGCACTATGCCATCACCTGGGCTGCCAAGACGTTCATGCCCGCGCAGAAGTCGAGTCCTTGGGCAGAGTGGGGGTTGAAAATACCACCTCCACCTCCATCTCATGGTTGATAGGCTACAGGTGGGCAGTTACTGAACTTGTCCTACTGTTTCTGCGTCGAGTAAGTAGTCTCTTGAAGGCGATGATCTCTTTCGTGTCACTATACTGGAACTGCCAACATCCTTGGCTTGATACTGCGAACAAAGTGCGTCGAATCGTCCCACAGAAACGTATAGCTTCCATCAGAATTCGGTCAGTTCCGTGCCGAGTTACCTCAGTTCGCAGGCACATCTGTTTTGGACTGGATTACGGCTGAGCGTTTGGAGGCTGGAAAAAAGTTTTCCCTGCAATCACTGAAATATCGGCCTTGCGCCGACCAACGCAACGCCGTCTTCATGGCTGTGAACACGAGATATTCCTAATTGACATATGATGCCCGCCGGGCGGGTGGCAAACAATAATGTTATGGGTCTCAATCCGATCCTGGAACGCATCGACATCGCGTCACGAGTCGCGTGCCCCAGTGGCCGTCACGAGGTCACAGTAATGTCACGTCCGATGTCACGTCCGCCGCCGACCGGCCAGTGGCCACTGGATGATGACACAACGTCCCGTTTCCTTGGACAGTCACCCTGGAAGCTGCCTGCCGATCCGTAAGCTTAGCCGACGGGGAAAAAAGGGAACCTCTTTTTGGATGTGAAAACGCCTCGGGTAAGACCTGCTGTAAGACATATTTGGAACCGCTTAAATGCCTCCCGGCCAATGAGATAGCTCGCCGATTGGCGGAAGAGCTGTCGAACTGCCGCATTAAAGTTGATAGGCTACTGAACGAAACTGCCTCGTGTTGTAGTACGTACGACCACGTTCAGTGCGCCCCGGGGGGAAATGCTCACGCGGCGACCTGCGAGACACAGGACGGATATGGATGGGCGGTGTTCTCCGAAATGGTTGGTCTCTTGTCTCACCGCGCGTTCTTGAATTGTACAAGTGCCAAAGCTACCCAAGGAAAGGCAAACAAGGTTCATAGGTCATGAGCGGGAACAGTGGGCGGATAACCGAAGAACGTACATGTTGCGTTATGCGAGTTACCTGTGAGAGGAATCCCGACATGTACGACGAACGCCACTCGCGTTTACCAAATCTGGAGCCAATTATTGAATGATGCGATCCATGGGCCGTACATGCATATATTCCCATCTCGAGCTCAACTGCACGATCAGTATCCGATGACGTATATTGTGGTTGAAACCTAACGCCCTGAATATCTGAGTGGCCGTTTCAACTCCCGCTTCTCCATATGCACAGAACGAGTACATAAAGAGGCGACGTTTTCGCTCCAAACACACTTGTGCCGTGGGCCGGCCACAGCAGACACTGCCGATCACAGACTTGACCATAGACGTCTTCAGAACGTGCATGACAAAGTTCTCCGTACAGGAATACCGCGCATGGTTGGAAAGGACGATAGCGGCAAGGCTGTAGTCATACGCCATTAACGCATCTTTGTCCATTTTTTGGTCATATTACGAATCTGAGAAGCGATATAACCCGCGACGTACTACCCGTGACACTCTTGAACCAGGGGATATCGATGTTCCACGACAGGAAAAGGGTGATTGAGAGGGGGCTTTCGCTTGAACATCTACGCAGAGCTTGTTCGAGTCGCATGGGTAACATCTTCGTTCCCCTTGAGGCCTGATTGGTTTTCGTGAACCTTGGCAACTCCTGCCTGACTCGTCTGCAACTTCATCTGGATATCCTTCTCACGGTGAACACGTTGTGGAGGATTGACAATGATGCAAGAGCCCTTTGACACCGCGCCATTCTGTACGGGTGATCTTTAAATCACGATTGACGTACAGTTGAAGAAATAGGAAACGAGGGTAGATATCTAGTGAGGACAGATCAATAGAATGAATGCACGTACTAAAGAGGTGTAATTGCTGTTGTTCCCGTTTCAATGACACCATGTTTTCCAGCGTTAGTACTATCAGACTCAGAGTGTCGCAAGGCGGGAAGCGATGACTTTTGTCCGAAAAGTATCGTTGACCAGATTCACCAGAACTACCGTGACAGAGAATGCGTGGACCAGATCGTAGAGTATAACATGAGCTCATGTATTGGAAAATGAGAGGACGAAACTGTCTGAGACCTTTGGACGCCGTCAGCTGAAGACTAGCAAGCCAATGCTTCGGAGAATTGCTTCGGTAACTCCCTATACACGATGACATGATTGCTGGCAATGAAACATTGAAACGCACCTCAAACGTCATGCAAGTCTATGATTTCACCGAGTGTTGCGTTCGGTCTTGTCTGCAGTCACCACCTTCTCTTCGACCGGTGGCAGGTAGGGTTTTCTGAAGGACAGATCCGACGTACTTGTCATCCTGGACCACGCTGGAAACGATGCCTCGTGAAGTAATCTTTCAAGGATAACGGTGTGTAACCACATCGGACACGGTGTAGTGGCCCTTATGATTCATTCATTCACCAGATGTGATCACTACGCATCTACCCGAAGAGAAGCAGTGAGTACCTGCGCGACAACCACATAGGATAATCGTTCAGTCTTGGTGCCGTTGATTCTAATATCGTCTTGAATCTGAAACAACAGACCTTCCTTATCCATAAATTGAATGAGATCACGGTGATCACGAACCCGCGAAAAGTGCACTTGAACGATGATCCAAAGCTTCGCACCGGGATGCTCCACCAGAAGTGATGTAGTGTATGTCGAGATGGCAGCAGAGGAACTCCGAGCGCCGCCTTGATTTGGTTTGTGAGAAGCCCGCCGAAGTGATCATGGAGACTGCAGACTCATTTCCACCTAGCATGTGCTCGAGGCGATGAGATGTTTCTGAGCGTGAGCAACGCCGTGACTCGGGGTTAGATCGGGTAATAGTGTAGGAGCTACATGAGTCTGCTGACGATCTCCGATCCTTGATCGTGCTGACATGCGTTGGCGCCTCACAAGGCCACTTACTTTCGAGACGCTGGATGCTCGGCGGGACAGAAAAAAGGCCGTAGAACCGACATTGTCAATACCCCCTCTAACTCCCCGCATGGCTTACCGGGGAAAATCGCCGGTGAAACGTCGAGTGGTAAATGCGGCACTGATTGCACTCACGCGTGTACTGTGTAGATCACGGTCGTACATGGAAAACCTACGTTTGGTGGGGCCATGAAAGGCGCGGCAGCGCAAACTTATCAATAATATGCCGGAATTAAGAGCGCCTTGTTCCTGGATGTTCTAATACTGAATTTCGGTCGTGTAGACCTGGCGGGAGACTTGTCTGGACGACGTAGTTGATGTGAATTGGCAAGCACTCGATCAAAGAATCGACACCAGGAGACCAAGTCGGGAGTACTAGTTCCCGTGGATAAATAAAAACAGAATTTTGTTGCCACCGCACGCCATGCTGTGATGGGCGTAACTTGATTTCCGTTTTAGTCAGCTCGAGATCTTTCCTCGAGATTGTCCAAAAAAGGCTATGTATATATACAGGTTCAGAGACACTCGCTTGTTGCTGTATTTCCGCTCAACTGCCGTCACACCGTCGCATTCAGAGTCGTATTGATCATACTCCCTTTGACTAACACCGACACCAAATGGAAATCTCACTGTATTTTGGTCGTAACCTTGGGTGCGACGACGACCGCCTAACAGTCAGCAATACTCACCATCCCGTTCGAGTCTGTGGTAAGTAAGCCACATGATCTGTCATTTAATATGAAAATATGATATGGTAAACGTGACCCTGAAAGGCTCGAGACTAATCCGGCAACGGAACACAAATCCAGCAAACACGCTTGGATCTCAACGTTCAACGTACAGAATGATCCGTACAGTTATCTCTCCAACGACTTTCCATCTTTATCTTTAGTCCGTCTGTCGCCGCGGCGCCCCATCTAACTCTGGCGTGGAAACCCACTCCAAACATAGCTCACCGAAACGGGAGAAAATCTGGCGCCGCTCAGTCAAACTCTACGTAACTAGGGCTCTCAGTGACCCTTGCTCACATTATGGCCATGCCATTCAGTGGAAAAATCCATCCGATTAGAACACTCCGCGGGCTTATAAAGCCCAGTCGTTTCCGTCTTGCTCTCAACACGCCCTTCCTCTTAATCCACTTTGTGCATACAGTCAACACACCTTCTCCGAACTGGCTCTAACAGCCTTCGTCACAGAAATATTAACCCTTCCCCGGTTACTCAACTCCTTCTTACATTACACCCTCACTACCATGCCTGGTCTCGACTTCTACAGAACTTCTGAACCCAAGGCCGCCGCCGTCCCGACACCTGTTCCGGAAACCCCCGTCCAGGAATCATACAATGGCCGTGCCGTCTTCAATGTGACACCCTCTGTCATTCCGACTCCTTCTCCAGAAGCCACCTTGAGGGCTGCCGTCTACTACAACCCCCGTCTCGACCCCAAGAATTTCCTCGAGGGTCCTCTTTCCTGGGATCCTGCTACCCGCCTTCGTCAATTACTCGCTCGTCCTGGTATTGTTGTTCGTACCGTTGCTTTTCTTTGTATCTGTCGTGACCATATCTGATCTTGGTCGGTAGGTCGCCCCAGGTATTTGTGATGGCATCAGCGCCCGGTGTGCGCTCGAGGCAGGCTTCGACTGTCTATACCAAAGCGGAGCTGCTACCACTGCTTCGCGGCTTGGTCAACCTGATCTTGCCATCGCGACTTTGAACGACTTTGTCCAGAGCGCGCAGATGGTTTGCAGTTTGAGTCCAACGACCCCCGTCATCGCCGATGCCGATACTGGGTACATCATTCGATCAATTCAGTTTTTCACGTCATTCTCACCTGTGCCGATTTGTCAGCTTTGGTGGGACTGCTATGGTCGCCCGTACTGTCTACCAATACATCCGTGCCGGCGTGGCTGCTATGCATATAGAAGACCAAGTACAGACTAAGCGTTGCGGTCATTTGATGGGCAAGCAAGTCGTCTCAAGGGAAGAGTTCGTTACCCGTATTCGTGCTGCCGTCATCGCTCGTGATTCCATCCCTGGTGGTTCCAACTTTGTAAGTAGTCATCGAGTTAACTCGATCGATGACCACGTCACTCATCGATCATAGGTTATCATTGGTCGGACAGATTCGGCTCAAGTTCTTGGCATGGAGGAAGCTATCATACGTCTGAAGCTTGCGGCTGATGCCGGTGCTGACGTTTGCTTCATCGAGGGTGTCAAGACCGCTGAATTGCTCACCTCGACGGTGAAAGCACTGTCCCCCAAACCCGTTCTCGTCAATGTCATCTCTGGTGGTCTCACGCCCTCTTTCACTTGCAAAGAAGCCGAGGCACACGGAGCAAAGCTTATCAGTAAGTTCGCTGTACGATGCAGGCTAGATACGGAGTTCTCATACGTTTTCAGTTTTTTCCCTTGTCTCTTGTGTTGCTGCAGTGCACGGTATTCGTGCAGCTATGCGCTCGCTGAAGAAAACTGGCACCGATTTCAATTCCGCCAAAGGCATGGACCCGAAAGCATTTTTCGAAGTCATGGGTAGGTTGCCGTGCAATAATTCACATACTGGCTCTTATAATTTTCATAGGTCTCAATGATATTGTCAGCCTCGATGCGCGTGCAGGCGGAAGCGCTTTCGAGGTCGTATAAAGTCATCCTTCGTTAAAATTTCTTTTCTGCTCTCATTTGCTCCCGCCGTCACCTCTCTCATTATGCTGTGTAACAAATAATCCTCAGCATCGCGCCCCGCTTCGCTATCGTCACTCCTTTAGATCTCTTTTTATCTTTAATTTTCGCCATGAACAGAGGCTAGCCATCGGAATCCATCTGTATTATAGAGTCCTAACCAAGGCAATGGACATCGTGATTTTTCACTTCGTGAACTTGAACGCTTGCCCTTTCCGGTATGTCGATCTGCCCTGAATGGGTTAGCTGGCGCTTGATGTATGTTTGGAACGGGTTCAGCCGACGTCGGCAGGAGAGTGCCGAGTGTCGGAGTTTGTATTACTGTCCCCGCACTTCCTGCATTTCCCAGGGACGGGATATGCGGGACGGGGAATCCGCTTGCACTTTAGGGCGACAGCGAACCGTGGTACACTCGTGTCCACGTTCGACTCGGACTCTCATCTCGTAGCGCGTCCTTGCGATGGCCCTCAGGAAACCGCTTACAGGCAAAGAAGTCGCCTCGCACAACAGTCGCGAAAGCTGCTGGATCATCGTTCACGGTATGCGCGATCGCTCCTTTCTAGGATCCAGTGTAGTGATGGCGGTCGCACGTCTGTGTAGGAAATGTGTACGACGTGACCGACTTTTTAGACGGTGCGTGCTATAGGGTCGTGTCATGTGCTCACTCGGCTCACTCGTCTTAGAGCACCCTGGTACGTTCGAATCCATCCGTTGCTTTGGCCCGATTCACAAATTCCGGACAGGTGGAAGCAAAATCATCTTGAAGTACGCGGGAAAAGATGCCACGTATGTTCCACGATGCACGAAGCCCTGACGGCGCGCAATTGACCACGTGAATAGAAAGGAATATGAACCAATTCATCCGCCAGACGCCATCACGACCAATCTGAAACCGGAGAAACAGTTAGTGTGAAACTGCACCTGTACGATAGTCCGCTCACACGTAGTAGCCTCGGACCTGTCGACCTTGGAACCGTGGAAAATATCGAGGAGGTGATTACGGACGAGGAGCGCGCCAGACAAGCGCGCCTCGCAGCCCGCCCACTTCTTTCAGCGATTCTCAACCTCCATGATTTCGAGGTCTGTAGGTTCAGTCTCGAACCGACGGTTTCGTTCCTCATCCCCCAAAGGCTATAGCTCGGACGGTCATGCCGGAGAAGGCGTGGGCATATTATTCTTCGGCGGCCGACGATGAAATTACCATCCGTGAAAACCACCTTGCTTTTCATCGGTAAGCCAGCATATATACGGTGAATGTGATTTTTTCCCCAACTCGCTACATAGCGTGTGGTTCCGTCCTCGCATTCTGCGGGACGTAACGCACGTCGACTGGTCGACCACCATTTTGGGACACAAGACAGGCATGCCTCTGTACATTGTACGAACCACCCTCGGTCGAAGCTCAGTGTGGTTGACTCCTCACATTATTTAGACTGCTACTGCCCTTGGAAAACTCGGCCACCCCGACGGTGAACTTAACTTGACCCGAGCTGCCGCAAAACATGGTGTTATACAGATGGTGAGATCGCGTGTTGGTAACATCTCCCTCGTTTCTTAACCGATTGTGTAGATACCCACTCTTGCATCATGCTCGTTTGACGAGATCGTGGATGCTGCAGCTCCTAGCCAAGTCCAGTTCC
>JBBPOE010000800.1:0-13396 GCA_038091295.1 Tylopilus felleus | reverse complement strand
CAAAGCCTTCACACCATACTAGTTATCTGGAGTCTGACTTATAGAGAGGGGGTAGTGTTACACTTGCTCCTTTTCCACCCCTATTTCGCCCCTATCATTATTTGCCATACCTGGGGATTGAATTCCCAACCTCACTATGATACTGATCACTACTGATCACTACACTCCTTATCCTAAGTATTGCCCCTGGTCTAGACCCTTGCACAGCCTGATGGCTATCCACCATCTAGACTCTCGCACAGCCTTATAGCTGTCCACCTGCTGTCTACCTCATGTCCACCTTATGTCCATTCCATGCACAGCCGTATGGCTATTCACCTCATGTCTATCACATGTTTACATCATGATCACCTCACACTTACCTCATGGTGATCCCTTCACCATGCATCCATGCATATCACATAGCCTCACATCTAGGCACCTCATGTATTCCATCTCTGCTTCATCTCCACTCTATCACCCCTATCTGTCCTCATGCTCGCCCCATGTTCCCCTCATGTTATTCCTCATGGCTCATACTTGTCCTATAGGGTATGATCCACTTATCTAGGCTATGCTCCTCATGGTTCCCTCATGTACTATAGCATAGAATATCTGTAGATCTAGTATACACAAGTGTAATCCCCTAGACAGTATATAAATCCCAAGCACACTTGACTAGTTTCCCCCCAGTCTTGTTCACTTGGAGATTTCCCATCTTCACTCTTGCCACACAAGGTCTCGCCTCCTACTCTTCTGTCTGCCATTGAGCACCACTGACAGAGGTCTTCCCCTTGCTCTAGCAAAGCACCAGCTCTTGAGTGAGTTTGGTTGTTTCAGTGACCTCCTTCACTTCTGCCACAATTTCATCAAAGACAAGTTTTATCTAACAAAGTTGTGTTAGTATATGAGCAAGGGGAGGTTACTATGTATGGTGGTAGCAGCAAGCACAACAGCAGGATGTGGTACTTCAGCTCCAAAGACCATGGGAAATAGGTTTCCCGTTGCATTGGAGCCGGTGTAAAAAAACTCAACTACAAGGCCAGCGAGTGCAGGATGTGCCAAATTATTCATGTGACCCTAGCAACAGCATTAACATGCAGTTATGAGAAGTGGCATACTTACATCCTTGTCCACTCCATTCATGAGAAAGAAGCCCCAATCCAGATGCTCCTTCACAATACCAGTGTTGACAGGATGACAGTTTTGTGGATTCCATCCATAACCTTGATGGACGAAGCTACATGCCTTTTTCTTCAGAGATGACTGCCAGTTCCCAATGTCTTCCCAGAGCTAAAAGTGGTCGTGAGCTATGTGTATGATTTAGTTTCATTAGCTACAAGCTTGGTGATACCATTTGTATATTGAGGCTACCACCCTGTAAGGTAAGTATCAGTTTGTGTCTTGTGTCAGATTAGTATGGACCCTCTGGGATTGTTAAACCTCGAGCACGACGCTCAGCTACCGCTTCATCCATATATTCAACGACTTTGGAGTTAAATTGCAGACACAGCAGAAATGAATTCATTGACACAAGGTCACAGTGTGAGAATTACTTGGCATGCTCAATGACATTGTGAATTGCAGGCAGGTAAGAATGCAAGTGCGACAGATTGATATTATCTGGCTGGATACCGGATGCAACAGGGTTGGAATTGGGTTGGAATAGCAAGGGCGGGGGCTAGCATACTGCTTGTCCATTTCTGTATGCCGTCTGGCGGGATTGGAGTAGGAGTCACATCACATAATGTCGGGGGACTGTTCAGAGACTGCTCGCTGCTGTCCAAGGCCAATATTGCACCCCATGTTTCAGGTTTGAGAGAGGAGAGCAACTCAACAACATGTCAGATGATTGTGTCATGATCAAATGGAGTCCTGCAGTGAAAATTTCCCTCCTTGTCAGTAAACATGGGCAAGATTATGTCGTTTTGGAGATTATTGAGGAGGGAAATGACAGGCTGGAAATAAGGAGATATATGCTTCACAACTTTTGGAAACCATGTCAGGTTTGATTGGATGGTAAGGGTTTTGAGAATACTCAGTTTGACGGTGTTGAACAGCTCATCATAGCATTCCGCATGCTCATCCTCAGTTTTTTGCTTTGACAGCTCAGAATAAAGAACACATACATATTCCAACAAGCATGTAAAAGAACGACACCAGGTCATGTAGCGAGTTGTGTATTACTGACTGTCCAGGGCCCACCATAATGAGCTTGGCGGCCATCTACAACCAAGTTTCCTGAGCCTGAGGTCAGTTCAGTGTACTTGGCAAAACTGTAGAAGACGTACTGTATGGTATAGTGGACATAATCAATTGTATGGTGCACATCTGCTTTTGGGTCGTCAGTGGCCATCAGGAGCATGATATTGTGCTCGTCCATAAGCTGCAAAGCAGGAACAGTCATCACTTCATGGTCTTTTCTGATCTGTCTGATGGGAACAAGGTTGCATGATGCTAGGACTTCAGCCCACAGTCCAGTTGGAGAGTCAGACACCAGAAGTTCAATTGGGAATATCGGAGGATTGGATTCAGCTGATGGAATGGAAGGATCATTGGAGTGGACAGCCTCAGGAGTGTGGGCTGTTTCAGGAGTGTGGACTGTATCAGGTGAGGAAACAGGAACTGTGTAGCCCCAATCTGCAAGTACTGTATACCTCACTGTGCAAGTCCATTTGCTCTTCTCTCCAAGTCCACCCGTGCTTCACCAGAAAGATAGAGTGTTAGGTACTTCTCATGAGCTCTCCGTTTCTTGCTTGCCATAGCAAGCAGCAAATTAATGAGGCTAATGTTGCAGTGCAGAATTCAAGCACGCTCGAGAGCATTCTTGTGTGCTAGGGTTCATTGAGAACTGATAGGTGTTTGAAGGTAGTTTAATACATACCAATTACGCAACTAAAAGTTCCCCCAGAGATAAAAAATCAATAAGGAGGATATCAACAGGACTGGAGATGAGGTAGGATAAAACTCAGAGGTGGAAGTTGTCCAGAGAATGGATGTTAGGCAGTTTTGATTGGATGAAATGGGTGGAGATATTGATGTCAGCTCTGTCACAAAAATGTTTGGTACTGACTTGCCCCTCAGCAATTAGTTCTGGAATGCCTTCAATACTGTATTGCACCAGGATATGCAGAATCATGCCCTTGGTGCACTTCCTCAGAGGATTGATCCATGAGTCCTTGACTGCAACCGCAGCTTCTGGCCCAGGAGTATCCAGATCAAGTACGCCCTCCCAGACGGTCATTCCTCAGCCAACCAGGCTGTCAGAGATGGAAAGAATCTTGCAGAGCCAAATCTTGCAGACATGACTGTCCTTGTCAATGACTTTCAACCATTTTCTGTGGTGATTGTTGTTGCTTTCGGTGGAGGGGTGCTCATCGTCAGTTGTATCATCTTCCTTGTCATCTGAGTCTTCCTCATCATCTTCCAGCAGAGAACCCTTCTTCATCCAACTCAACTATCTCATCATGCAGGTCGAGCTCTTCATCATCTGGTACACGGTTGGTGTCCAGCACTGTTTCTTTGTCATCTTGCAGCCCCACTTCATCAGCAGGTACACAGTCTTCACCATCCCACTCAATTGAAATATCAAACCCGAGACAGGAGTAGTTGGTGAGAGAAACACCTATAAGTATATGCAAGAACTTGTTTGGTGAGCTATTGATGTCGAAAGGGTGCGTAGTGATCAATCCACCATGGTTGAAAATCGTTAGACATATGCAAGAGCCAAGGATGTGGATGCAGGGAATGAGGTAACAGCCGTCTTGTGCAGCCAGGGTACATGTTGTCTTGCTAGCTACCTCTGTGAATGACTGGCCTTGTTTCGTCCTGTTATTTTGGTTTTTCACAAAATGTCATAACCTGTCCCCAGCAGAAGGAACCTCAAAGTAGCAAGTTATATGGGCTTTCTACATGCAGGGGATCCTCCAACTGCTGTTGGTGGTGTGAGTCAATAGGTGAGTTGTTGGGCACTAAATGATACTCACAAAAATGACAGGCCACAAGCCTCACTGACAACCCCAAGTACATTGTTTAATAAATTTTCTAGCTGTACTTCACGGTTATTGATGAATTTGGGTGCAAGTGGGAGACAGCCAGAAGACAGCAGCCACCCATATGTCTGAGTCATTCAGTTTTGGTGGTGGCCATATCACTTTTTCTCCTAAAAGATGCTCAGAATCCAGTCCACTGTATGGTGCCCCATCGAGTCTGTTGATACACTCTCCATCCTTGAGAGTAAATGACAATCTGAATATATGAATTCAAGAAATGCAGCACTGTCCTGCTTGTCAAGCTCCATGTGGGTCTCGCTCATATCATTCTCAAGTAATGGATCCATGGTTGATCTAGTCCAATCGGTTCTTCACCTGAGCTATGGGATAAATGTTGAAATCTGCAGATTCTGGTGAGCTACAGCCGCATCAAGAACTATCTCATATGTATAGACTCACACAATGCAGGTTGTATGGCATCAGATGTGGCTGGAGTTGCTAATAAGTATGATAAACAACGGAAAAGAGTCAACCAGGGTAGAAATCATATACTTACTATTTGTTCTTTTTGTTCAGGTTGGCTGCTCTGAGCAGCAACATTGTTGGACATCATTTGGTGGGGGGGTGGTTGGGCATGGGAGCCTGGAAGCAGATGAGGTGGTGGCATGCAGCACAACTCATTGATGATCAGATAGAAACCTGGTGATTATCATACAATAACAGTAAAGATTGAGTTACTACTGTTGTGTCATTTAAAGCATAAGGAGTGTACCGAGACCTAGACTGGACATAACACATAATAGAACTCTTTAGACCAATATACAACAAGCTCAGTTCATAGCTGTTCAATTTAGTCAAACACAGATGTGCCTCTTGACCAAAATCAGGGATCAGATGGGCAAGAGACCGGATGAAAGTGACAGGAATCACCTCCCCAATTCATTGTCCATTTGACTGGACTGCTCACTTGAGAGGGTGCATTCCAGTGACAGGGCTCACACTTCCAACAATGAAACATTGAATGTAAGTGAGGAAAAAATTAGAGCATGGGAGGCAGAATATTATCTAGAGCTGGGTGATGCAATGGCCAGCCAGCCCATGTTTCAGCCAGTCACTGTCCAGTTTAGAGCTAAGGATAACCAAGTCGTATTTGCCAAAAGGATTCAAGGATGAGGGAGGAATGATGGCGAGAGCAAGGTCTGGTAGGCCATATTTGATGGAGGCCTCGGCTACAGTTAGCTTCGAGGAGGGTCTGGTTGCAAGATGGAAAGCGGTCATAGTCATGGCAAACATGCGGAAAGGCTTAACAATGGAGGGGTGGGATCCTTGAAGGAGAGCAGAAGAGATAGCACAGTAGTCAATGATAGATCGTCCTGGGGTGTGATATATGTTACGAGTTGCCTCTCGCAACACTGTCTCGTTTCTATGATAACTTTTCTTTTCACGCGTCTTCATCTCACAACTCAGCCTATGCCTTTTTCTGACCTGCATTTCAACTATTGTATCTGAGCAGCACCTTCTTGATTCTGCTCTTCTACTTCCGCGGTGCTGACTCATCTCCACCTTTATTCTCGCCACACTTGTTATGATATTCCCTTTCTCAGTCTTGATTTCCTTTCTCAGCGCACAGCTCTATGGTCTGTGTGCGATGGTGTTGCTGTATAAATACCCGTACTCGTCCTTCCTGTATTCCCAGTCTTGACCTCCCTAGGAATACACTCAATCACCTCAGAACCCTCGGATCTCTTAGTCCTCATCCTATTACTGAGTGGACGCTACACAACCCTACCAGAACAGACTCTTGGCCGGTTGTCTCAGAACCTTTAGAACCCTTGATCATATTGACTATTCATCGTACGAACCACTTGGTCGACAACTCGTTGACATCACAGAACCCCTAGAACCCTTGATTGTATCGACTATTCGTTGCATGAACCACTTGGTCGACAACTCGTTGACATCACAGAACTCCTAGAACCCTTGATCGTATCGACTATTCATCGTACGAAACACTTGGTTGACAACTCATTGACACCCAGAACTACAGAACCTCTGGAACCCTTGATCATATCGACTACTCGTCATACGAACCCCTTGAACAACTACTTGTCAACACCCAGAGCCACTGAACCTCTAGAACCTTTGATCGTATCGACTACTCGTCGTATGAACCCCTTGAACGACTACTCATCAACACCCAAAACCACTCAACCTCTAGAACCTTTGATCATATCGACTACTTGTCGACACCCAGAACCACTAAACCTCTAGAACCTTTGATCGTATCGACTACTTGTCATACAAACCCCTTGAACGACTCCTCGTCAACACCCAGAACTACTGAACCACACTAGGGCTATGACCGACCTCACCACAGGCCAGTCGTAACAATAGGTCAAGACTGACCAACAATCACAACTATTATCGTATAAGTTGTCACTATAGCTCAACCACCGTACCCACCCAGAAGCAGCTTACCAGCCATCCCAAGCAGAGCTTGGCGACTCAGAACCACTCAAGCACCCAAAGCATCTGAACAACAATCCTCGAACACCTCTGACCTAAGCGCCTTCTCTGACCCAGACGAAAATCTTGATCCAGCTCCCGAGGTACCAGAATTAACCAACATCTTCGCTCACGTAGTATCCATCCCAAGGAACCCCACCCCACCATTGCCGACCCCAGTTCAACAAACCGGGTTAATCTTTAGACTTCCACACCAAGTACCCCTACCGCTGTCTCCCACTATGACCACCAAAACAAACGAACTCTGCATCGCCACACCCGAACACTTCAACGGGACTTACTCGAAAACTATCCCATGGCTGTCCTCAGTTCTCTTCTACTTAGAAGTAAACAATGCGGTATACAACACCAGCGCCAAGAAGATCGCCTTCGCCCTCTCTTACATGACCAAGGGGGCCACCCAGACCTGGGCCGCCACTTTTAGACAAAGGGCCATCACCAGAGCTACCATTTCCATGGGCACCTTCGGAGATTTCATAAAAGAATTCAAGACCGCCTTTGAACACCACGACATCGTGGGGAATGCCATTTCCTGGCTAGCCCACAAAAGAATGATCAGCAAGAACAATAGAACCTTTGAACCCCCTCTCACTACGTACATTGCCAGGTTCCAGAATCATGTCGCCCAATCTGGAATTACAGACCATAACGTCCTCATCAGGTTGTTCTCGCCAGGAATCCCTAGCGGGCTCATGAAATCCATCTACTCTATGGAGACAGTACCCACCACCATCGACAATTGGTACAAAAAGGCCCTAACCTTCCAAACACATTACGAACGAGCCAGGGAAGTAGAGCAAAGATGCCGAAATCCAGCGGGTACCTACCGACCCTTCACCGCCACCTCTACTACTTCAGTAAGAGACCCAAACGCAATGGAAGTTGACGCTATAAAGGTAGCCAAGCTTACCAAGGAAGAAAGAGAGCAGTGCATGAAAGAGGGGCTTTGTCTGCGGTGCTGAAAGAAAGGGCACATGGCCAGGAACTGCCCCACCTTTCAACAGGGGAAATCGGCTAGCATCAAGAAGGTGGAAGAAACCCAACTACCCCACGAATCCTTCGACGATGAAGTAACCATAGGAAGAGTGGCTGTAGCCATCTCAAAGGATTTTTAGAACGGGAAGAACGATCGATGCATTCTTCCCAAAATGCGACTGTACCTGCTGTATTAGTACCAGGACAGTCCCTAAAAGCCATCGACACCCGAGCCCTAGTCGACAGTGGAGCAGATCTCTCCTGCATTGATTGGGACTTTGTAAAGAAACACAAGATCCCTAGAACAAAACTAGCAACTCCAATACCTGTCAACAATGTAGATGAATCCGCCAAAAAACCGGAGCCATCCGATATACTTGCACCATCTTCCTACACATTGAAGGAGTCACCATGGAAGAAACCCTCCATGTCCTACATTGCGGAAATGAAAACATCATCCTAGGAAGACCGTGGCTAAATAAAACTAACCCAAAAATCGATTGGGCAGTTAACACCATGGAGATCGAGGAGTCGCTCGATCAATACCCACAATTCGACCAATGACTACAAAAGAACTACGAAACCTGGAAAAATTCATTTTGGAAACCACCCCCCGCCGAAGTGAAAGTTGTGTCGACCGAACGACTCTTCAAGTATGCAGACTATGAACCACCGAAGGAATTTTGCCACAGAGCACATACCACGTATGCTATTGGACGGATCATCCGGTGCAGATTGAGATTCCTCCAGACTTCCACCGTTGCCAGACTCTCTTGAGCCCTAGAACTAGCAGCCGCAGCTGCACAGACACAACCAAAAGTCTCTCTACCACCAGAATACTCCTCCGTAGCTCGTCCCCTCATTGATCTCACCAAAAAGAACCACCCCTGGGAGTGGACTCCCACTTGTCAGAAGGCCTTCGATGACCTAAAAACCCTGTTTCTCAAACAACCAGTGCTATGGGTACCAAACCCTAATGCCCTGTTCGCCATTGCAACTGATGCATCCAAATTCGCCTCAGGAGGCATACTCCTCCAAGCAGATGAAAACGGAGACTGGCACCCCTGCTCCTATCTGTCGAACTCCTTCCTCCCAGTCAAATGAAACTACGATGTCTACAACTGAGAACTCCTCGCTGTCATCAACGCCCTGAAGGCGTGGCACCATTACCTTTGAGGATCCCCTTTCCCAGTACAGGTCTTCACCGACCATAAAAACCTCACTTATTTCCGCCAAGCCCAACATCTCAACCGCTGACAAGCCTGCTGGCTTGTAGACCTGGCAGACTTTGACCTCAAGTTCACCCACGTCCCCGGAACCTCCCTCATTGGCCCAGACGCTCTGTCTCGGCGACTCGACCTCTGTCCTGACACGGCTGAGGACAACTCAGAAGTGACCCTACTACCCGATGCAATGTTTGTCCGAATCATTGACTGTACCCTCGCTGCCCACATCGCTGACACTTCCGCTATCAACCCCTTCGTAAAACAAACCCTCCAGACACTCGACAGCGACATTCCCCCACACCTCCACTCATGCCTCGCCAATTTTCAACACTGCGACAACCTTCTTACTTACCAAAACTGCGTATACATTCCTCCCACAGGAACTCTCCGTCATGATGTCATTTCCTGATGCCATGACCATGTCTCAGCCAGCCACCCGGGGTACCTTAAAACCTGCCAACTTGTGGCAGCCGACTACTGGTGGCCTGGCCTCACCCAGTTCATATGAAAATACGTCGAAGGAGGCAGAGATTGTCAGCAGGCCAAGGCCAATACACATCCCACGGTACCCCCCCTTAACCCCATTCGCTCCTCCGCCTTCTGTCCATTCCAACAGTTGTCCTGCGACCTCATCACTGATCTTCCCCCCTCCTCTGGCTTTGATTTTCTCCTGGTCGTGGTCGACCACAGCCTTACAAAGGGGGTAATTCTCTGCCCCACTAAGAAAATGGTGACCGCCGAGGGGATCACAACCCTTTTCTTTCACAAAGTATACACCCAATTTGGCCTCTACGAGAAGATCATCTTGGACCAAGGCCCACAATTTGCTTCCGCCTTCGCCAAAGAACTCAGAAAACTCCTCGGATATACCTTAGCCCTATCCACCATCTATCACCCACAAATGGACGGGGAAACAGAACGGGTAAACCAAGAAATCGAAACCTATCTGCGAATCTACTGCGGAAATAACCCCACCTCGTGGTCAGAATCCATCTCCCACACAGAATTTGCACACAATCACCGCCTGCACTCAGTAACCAGAAAATCCCCATTTTACCTCATGATGGGATACGAACCAATTCCCTCACCGAATGTGTTACCATCCTCCTTGCTACCTGCAGTAGAAGAACACCTCAAAACCCTCCAAGTAGCCCGCTTAGAAGCCCTCGTGGCCCACAAACTTGCTAGACAAACCATGGCTGCAAGGACCAGACGACGCTTCACTCCATTCAAAAAGGGAGAAAAGGTGCAGTTAGAAGCCCGAAACCTGAAACGAAATGTCACCAACCCCAAATTTGCACCCAAAAGAGAAGGACCTTTCACCATCATAGATGTTCTATCCCCGATCACTTACCGCCTCCGCCTCCCACGAACCTGGAAAATTCAGCTGGTCTTCCACGCTTCTCTCTTATCGCTCTATCACAAAAACACCGTACATGGTCTGAATTTCCCGAAACCACCACCTGACCTTATCGCCAGAGAAGAAGAATATGAAATTGACCAGATCTTACGCCACCAAGGAACTTCTCGAAACCGCTCCTTCCTGATCCGATGGAAAGGATATTCGGCCGAAGAAGACTCCTGGATACCTGAAGCAAACCTCTCTCATGCCACAGAAGCCCTTCAGGAATATAAGACCCTCCGCCCTTCGGCCTTTCCTCCCAGAATCTGAGTTATCTCTTGTCTCCAAACTGGATTACCACAGCCAACTACCATTCTGTCACAAATACTATCTGCGTACCCTTCCTCCCATTGCTACCATCCGAGACCTAGCCAGACATATCAACTATTTGCACCTCCGCAACACGGGCCACGGAAACCTCACACATTGGTATTGCAAGATCGACTACTGCCCGTTCCATGACACCAAAGAAACATGCCTTGCTCATATTCTGACGAACTGAAGTTCTTCGTAAAAGAAAGAGGAGGAGTTTACCCTGGCTTGACCTTATCTGATGCTGATGAAGATATTATCACTGAAGGAGCGGCCGCCGAATGACTAACTAATGCCCTTCACACCTCCATACCTCTCCAAGCAAGGGTTTGCCGTTCACCTGCCACCCCTTCTTCTCCCTCCTCGCTACAGCCATCCACTGCAGACCCCATCGACACGGTACCCTCCTCTCCTATATCTACCCTAGCAGAACCCGGATGGGGTGAGTGAGAGCAATCCGTCACTTTCGCCAACGTAGCCCCGAATACCCCCGCTCCATACCCAGTAGTGTCGGTTGATGTCCCCATCCATGGATACCACCTGATAGACCAATTCCTTGACCAAGAAGGAATGACTAGCATGCAAGAGAGCCTGCAAAACCCCTGCCTAGCGATTCCCATCGGAGCCCACTTAGACCTCACATCCCTGCTTTATGCGCTCTACAAAGTGTATCTCTAGATCTCGCGGCTGAACCAGGTAGCACACAACTTGCAGAACGCCGGAACCCCTCCCCTTATCATCTTTACCATCAGAGACATCCGCCATGACGCCTTGGGCGACATCTGTGTTGCACTCCACCAACTAGGGATGCAAAAATTCCTGATCAACTTGAACCACTTCATTAGAGAAAACCACACTGCTTTGAGAATTCCCCCTCCTGTTTTTGGAAGCTCCTCTACACCATCCGCCCCCTCCAACTCGATCACTCATAGCAAGACTGTATTCTTTTGGGAGACAACAACCGAACTCAATCGTCTACAAGGTACCATACCCCTCGTGCCTTCTCACCCTAAGTACTCCGATGCGTGTTTTCAATGTCATCATTTGGGACACCTCCGAATGAACTGCCCAGTCTACCAGTGCCCCCTGTGTCTCCATTGGGCCCCAGGCCATGCTCAGATGCGTTGCCCACTTTGCCGTCACTCCAATCCACCAACCTCTTCCTCTGCCACTTCCCCTGCTTCCTGCTGTTCCGCTTCCTCCGAACAGCCTCGTCTAGTACCTCCTCCGCGCTCCAGTAGACGCCCTTGCTGCCAAACTGCACGTATCACACCTTATTCCAACTCCGGCTGTAGACGAGGCCACCATACTCTGTATCCTAAAGAATGTGGAGGCACTACCAGACCCAACACTTCTGATGAAGAATATGACGGTGCTGCCAAGGCCAACATCACTGGATTCCCTGGAGGGGAATACCGAGACTATTAGGTGGTCTTTCTTTGGTGATTCAGACCTAGTACGGGGGTATTGTTACGAGTTGCCTCTTGCAACCCTGTCTCGTTTCTATGATAACTTTTCTTTTCACACATCTTCGTCTCACAACTCAGCCTATGCCTTTTTCTGACGTACATTTCAACCATTGTATCTGAGCAGCACTTTCTTGATTCTGCTCTTCTACTTCCGCAGTGCTGACTCATCTCCACCTTTATTCTCGCCACACTTGTTATGATATTCCCTTTCTCAGTCTTGGTTTCCTTTCTCAGTGCACAGCCCTATGGTCTGTGCGTGATGGTGTTGCTGTATAAATACCCATACTTGTCCTTCCTGTATTCCCAGTCTTGACCTCCCTAGGAATACACTTGATCACCTCAGAACCCTTGGATCTCTTAGTCCTCGTCCTACTACTGAGTGGATGCTACACAACCCTACCAGTACAGACTCCTGGCCGGTTGTCTCAGAACCTCTAGAACCCTTGATTGTATCGACTATTCATCGTATGAACCACTTGGTCGACAACTCATTGACATCACAGAACCCTTGATTGTATTGACTATTCGTCGTACAAAACACTTGGTCAACAACTCGTTGACATCACAGAACCCCTAGAACCCTTGATTGTATCGACTATTCGTCACTCGAACCACTTGGTCGACAACTTGTTGACATCACAGAACCCCTAGAACCCTTGATCGTATCGACTATTTGTCGTATGAAACACTTGGTTGACAACTCATCGACACCCAGAACCACAGAACCTCTGGAACCCTTGATCGTATCGACTACTCGTCGTACGAACCCCTTGAACGACTACTCGTTGACACCCAGAACCACTGAACCTCTAGAACCTTTGATCGTATCAACTACTTGTCGTACGAACCCCTTGAATGACTACTCGTCAACACCCAGAACCACTAAACCTCTAGAACCTTGGATCATATCGACTACTTGTCATATGAACCCCTTGAACGACTACTCGTCGACACCCAGAACCACTGAACCACACTAGGGCTATGACCGACCTCACCACAGGCCAGTCATAACAATATACTTCGAAAGCAAGCTTCTCAATATCTGGTTTGTGATCCTTGTTGCCTTTATTGTTGTTACGCTCGCTTTACTTCGCCCCTATATTATTTGCCTTACCCGGGGATCGAACTCCCAACCTCACTACGATAACAATCACTACCAACTGCTACACTCCTTATCCTATGTGACGCACCTGGTCTAGATCCTTGCACAGCCTTATGGCTGTCCGCCTCATGTCTACCTCATGCCAGATCCTTCACCATGCATATCACACAGCCTCGCATCTAGGCACCTCATGTATTTCATCTCCGCTCTATAACCCCTATCTCGCCTCATGCTCGTCTCATGTACTCCTCATGACTCGCACTCGTCCTATAGGGTATGATCCACTTATCTAGGCTATGCTCCTCATGTTCTCCTCATGTACTATAGCATAGGATATCTGTAGATCTAGTGTACACAAGTGTAAACCCCTAGACAGTATATAAAGCCCAAGCGCACTCGACTGGTTTCCCCCA
>JBBPOE010000799.1:0-13398 GCA_038091295.1 Tylopilus felleus | reverse complement strand
ATATTATTAATTTCATAAAATATAGATATCATTCTGATATCAAAGCAATCATTCTTTCTGCTTCAGCAGAAGAAACCCAATCCATTCTCCTCTGCAACTGAGATGTACAAGGCATCAGATGTCCATGGTAGGGTTCAAAAGGCCTTGGAGGAGGTCTTCAAGAAATATGGCAAGGCATCTCATGAGAAAAGAGCAAGCATGGTCACCAGAATTATTCTTGAAAGCCACATATATGTGTTAATATGAATATGTTCACTTGATGTTTGATTTGGTCATGACTTATCTAGGTCCACCACTGAATAGAGAAGGAAGATGGTTTTGCATTAACTGGAATCCAAGTGTTTGCAGTAGTGAAATGCCAAGGAAAAAGAGGAATGGAACAATGTAGGGAGAATTTTGGAAATGATGGCTGCTGAATCTCAACTTTTGTTGGTGATGTTTTCATGTACATCTACTATTCTCCCCATGTATACTGAAATGTGTTCTTGATTTTGTGATGTTTTTCAATGTCAATTGTATAAGGAAGTTAAAGGAACATATATCATGTAACATGCTGCCACCATTATCAACCTATGGTTGTTACACTCGCTTTACTTCGCCCCTATATTATTTGCCTTACCCGGGGATCGAACTCCCAACCTCACTACGATAACAGTCACTACCAACTACTACACTCCTTATCCTATGTAAAGCCCCTGGCCTAGACTCTCGCACAGCCCTATGGCTGTCCGCCTCATGTTTACCTCATGCCAGATCCTTCACCATGTATATTGCACAGCCTCGCATCTAGGCGCCTCATGTATTTCATCTCCACTCTATGACCCCTATCTTGCCTCATGCTCATCTCATGTATTCCTCATGACTCGCACTCGTCCTATAGGGTATGAGCCACTTATCTAGGCTATGCTCCTCATGCTTTCCTCATGTACTGTAGCATAGGATATCTGTAGATCTAGTGTATACAAGTGTAAACCCCTAGACAGTATATAAAGCCCAAGCGCACTCAACTGGTTTCCCCCAGTCTTGTTCACTTGGAGATTTACCATCTTCACTCTTGCCACACAAGGTCTTGCCCTCTACTTCTCAGTTTGCCATTGAGTGCCACTGACGAAGGTCTCTCCCTTGCTCTAGCTTAACCGCCAGCTCTTGAGTGAGTTTGGTCGTTTCAATGGTCTCATCTTTCCACATTAGATTCACCCTCTAGATCATGCTTCATCATACAGTCACACTCAACATCATAGATATGCCACTAGTATGCTTTTTTTTGTCCCTTCTCTTCTTTTGTATGCTAGATGACATCATACTGCATAGTGTAATAAGCCACCCAGCTCTTGAGAAGTATATGAGGCCTCCCTACAGAGTATCAGAAATCTGGAGGATTAGCAAAATACAATTCCCCAACTTCTCCAGCTTCTTCCTCAACAATGAGTTGGATGTGCCTAATGCCTCTTGATAACCAACATTAATAATTGACTTCCACATTCCCCTCTTTGCTTACTTAATCCATATCCCTCTCACAGCTTGTCACTGTTCATCCCTGAACTTGCCCCAATCACCTGCAGTCCTATTCCTGTGACATTGTATGCAACCAACTCCTCACAATTATGAATCTTTGAGGTATATTTGTTGACTTGGGAGGTAATCCAAAAATGATTTATCCTAGTCTCTTTGCACTACAGACATATACATAATTAAATACTGCAAATCATTATTTTCAAAATCAAATAGATTGAATTCCAGTATGGCAATCAAGACAGTCTCATGGAATACAGCAACTGTCATTGCATGCAAAGACACAGGGGTGAAAGACAAGAATGGATCCTGTGCTAGAGTAAGCAAGAGTGGATAGCTACAAGGCTATTTGGCTAGCATAAATCAAAGAGGCAAACTTTTGCGAGTTCATCTCTTTGTCTCTCAGGATGAACTGATAGGGGAACAAAAATGGATGCCTGGATAAACCACATCAGTGGTATGCCCCCCTCCAGCTGAATGTCACGTACATTGACAGCCCAGTTGTCCACTTCACATTCCCCAACTCTTCTGTCATTTCGATCTGGAATAATGTCAGGATACAGACTATTGCAGACCACAGCGAGGCATCTGCAACATGTCTTCCCAGACTATATGCATACTGTCAGTACCCCGAACGCTCGAAGGAACACTCGCAAGACAAACCAGATCCGACGCCTGAAACCAAAAGCATGTGATCTCATCATCGTTCAGCGAGCCATCCTGACGCAAAAATCTCTCTGGCATGAACATCTCTGGGTCTGTATACCTTTCCTCATTGTGTGATATCGCCCTGCCATACCATTATCATCATTGGTCCGCACCCGCATGTTGAGGTACTTACCACGTTGGCCATGATTGTCGCACCTGCAGGGAAAGCTAGGCCAAACTGCTGAAAAGTGTCGACACTGCTCACCTTGCGGGATGTAACACCCTTCATAGACATCGTCTTCGGTGGTGGCATGAGGAATGCCTAAATGGCGTTAGCAAATCTAGAAACCTAGTGCAGTGATCGAATGTACCGAGAGGCCCCACTGGACGAGATCTCATCGTCTCTCGCAATACTGCATCCACATATGGCAACGATGGTCGATCTTCAAAATCGGGCAGCCGCTGCCCCCCGACCACGTGGTCGATCTCCAGCTGTGCATGACGTTGGGCTTCTGGGTGGTTCAGCATGAGATAGACAAAGACAAGAAGAGTAGCATGGTCTGTTCGCCACTGTTGGCAATAGTGGAACGATGGAACGAACCGTCTCGATGGAGGGTGGGGATACCATTAGCCTTGAGGAATGAGTTCCAACAAGAGCGATCATCTGCATAGTGTCCCTGCAGACTCTTTGATGGCTTGCACGAGTCCCGGGTCCTTTGAATCATCGCCTAGACGATGTCGTATGATCGTATCAGTGACCATGGATGGCGTCGCAGTCCCTTGCTCCTGGTATCTCCATTAGACATACACGCGTGAGTATTGATTTCGACACGTACAAGGCGTCGTTTAACCCAAGCATACGGTGCACTCAACCCGTCATTCACCAAATGACAGCACTCCGCAGCCTCAGACTTCCATCCCATCCCTGGAAACCACGACGGAAGCGCCTTCACTGCATTGTACACATGTCAAAATGATCGAGGGGATACATGGGACAACGAACCCACCAAACGGAAAAGCGGTACAGAGAGCGAATAGCTCAGGCGTGCCGACACTCAAAACGATATCCGAAGCACGTTGCATGGGCGAGACGAACGTCTCTCCACCCTTCATGTCGTACCCATAGGTCACTTCCATGACTACCGCAGCTGAGAACCTGTGGACAAGTCAGTACTGCTGTTTCGAGTGCGACGTGTAAATCAGGGACGCACGTGGTGAAATGCTCCGAATAACGCGCCGGGTCATCTAATATGTAGATGTGTCAACAACTCGTACGCTCTCTGAAGTTGCTTGTCGCGGTAATCGAGTGCTGCCTTGGAATGAAAGACTTAGTGCAATAGTCGTCGGTGTAACCTGAACCTTGGCCCATACCGTGCGCTAGAGGTCGGCCATTCAAAATCGAACCTGTGTATCAGTCAGCGTAAAGAACATAAAAACGATAGCAGAACGTACAGCTTGCAGGGGAAAATTCTGGCCGATCGGAGTACCTTTTGGAGAGCAACGCAACGGCGGCCTCCTCCGAGTTCAGCAGTATGACGTCCTGGTCAAACACGCGGGTGTAGACGATGTCGTGTTCTGGCGCACGGTACATCAAGAGGGACATACCGTATATCTTTGACTACGCTGTATATGTGAGATGGGGCGCGTTTCTGTTCACGCCGAGTACGTTTCCAACAAAAGGGAGGGGTGTCAGCCCGGGTGAGAGCAGTGGTCTGCTGTTGCGTGCTGGTGAGTGTGATGGTCTTAGTCAGAGCTTTCGTGAGCCTTGGATGGCGAGCAGCACAGCTACGAGTGCGAGGAGGGCGCAATCATTATGGAGCCGAGGGAGAATGTGCGGCGCTATACTGAGGTATACTCCCACTGTTGCCGGGCGCGCATTGCAGTTGTCAACAATGGTCGCAAGGTCGTCACTGGCTGGGATGACTCTATGACGAAGGTGAGGTGGCAACAAAAAAAGACGTAAAAAGGCTCTGTCTGACTGCCAGTGCCGATAGATGTTGTGAAGTGAGACGAGACGGCTTGCCACTCGATCGCTGTCACGCTTGATCTTCTGCTGCCTCATTCCTTTCTCATCCTATCGCTCGTTACTGCTGTATTTCGTTTCATTCGATCCTTCGCTCTATATTTTCTCTAGGTTCGTTGTAATTGTATTCGTTGGATTGACGAGATTGCAAGTTGCACCTCCAAGTGATTCTTTAAAGCACAACATTGCTGCTTCGGCGCACCTCGGCCGTTTCTAGTCGCGTTTCGCAACCGTGGAGAGTCGTGAACGTTTGAACGGCCGTTGCAGCATCTGCCACCTCTCACACAGCGCGAGTCACGTGTCTCCCATCCATGCTTCCATGTTTCGACATGTCCACAAAAACCTGACGGCTCTGTTCTAGCGTCCCCATCTCACTGTACGATTTCTGTCTTACATGTATTTGCCATACGCATTCGAGAAACAAGTCGCGCTGGCCGCCGTACGGCGTGCGTGCACGTTGACGTCCTCCGTGTTTACCAAGCTCGTCAAGAACGAGACGCTCACCAAGGGCAACAAGTCGCCCGTGACAGGTGCGCATCGTCAATCGATCAATGACCCAGACTAACATCTGACGCTACCCCTACCTACGTCACAGTCGGCGACTATTCTGCCCAAGCCGTCGTTAACACCATCCTGAGCCGCGCGTTCCCCGCCGATCCGATCGTCGGCGAAGAAGACGCAGCAGAGCTACGCCAGGAGACCGGGGGTACGCTCAAAGACCGGATCGTCGCGCTCGCCAACGAAGCGCTCACGGCGGATCTGGGGGTGGGGGAGAGCGCCGAGTGGGGACTTGGTCCTGGCCAGGAACGTAGCCCTGACGAGCTGTTGGACGCGATCGACCGTGGGAGTGATCAAGGTGGTCGCATCGGACGTGCGTCGCCGATCTCTCATGGCGCGTATGTGTGTTGACGTGGTTTGTGTGTAGGCCGATGGACGCTGGATCCCATCGATGGGATTTTTGCGTGGTGGACAGTATGCGGTGTGTTTGGCGTTGATCGTGGATGGACAAGTCGTCCTAGGCCTCCTTGGTTGTCCGAATTTGCCGCTGAAGAGTGACGTGCCTGATGGGCCCAAGGGTTGTATCTTTGTCGCTGTCAAGGGTCAAGGTGCCGAACAGGTATGCCAAAGGACCTTGGGCCGTTTTCTTTTCCCGCTCATAGACACGTGCAGATGACGCTCTCAGGCGATCACTCGATACAGTTGAGGATCCCGCCAGTCGAACCAGGTGCACTCAACTTTTTGGAATCGGTCGAAGCCGCGCACGCGGATCTCGCGTTCAACAACAGGATATCCGAACTACTGGACATCACGCGGGCGCCATCACGCATGGATAGTCAGGCCAAGTACGGATGCCTCGCACGAGGTGATGGGGGCGTGTACCTCCGGATGCCCACTGGAACTGGGAACCAGGAGAAAATCTGGGTAAGTCGGGTACTTGTCTTGGTGTTCGACGTATTGATAAGTTGCAGGATCACGCGTCTGGGTCGTTGCTCGTCGAGGAATGTGGGGGTATCATTACGGATTCGCGGGGCAAACCTCTCAACTTTGGACTTGGGCGGACGTTGGGTGAGAATCATGGAGTGATTGCTGCGGGCAAGGACATCCATGCGCGAATACTGGCTGTTGTGCAGCAAGCCTTGGCAGAGGCCGGAAGAACATGACGCAAACCCAAATCTAGGGTTTATATGTTGTATCATACGTCGGGCGGGATACCTCATCCTCTCTCTCTCTTTCCCTCACCCGTTCCCTGTCCTCTCCGAGTCCTTCTTATTGCCTACATCTCAATGATCCTAGGGTGGCATGCAAGTTGGTCCCATTCGCGCCCTCATTCTGCCCCTCGGTGCGTTTCAGAATCCTCACACGATGCAAAGGTCAAGCCTTCTTCCCTCCTTCGTTTGGGATTCTGTGACACCTCGCGATTCCCCAGTTCGCGTGTCCAGTATCCCCCAGGCCAGCCTTCCCACATGCGCCACCGAGTCTACTACACCCGAGCCTTGACCTCAGCGCAACGCACCAACTTCCTCGTCGGATCCTCTCAGCGTTATCCTTTACCTGGAAATCTGACCTTTCCTGGCCCCTCGTGTCTCGCTGAGCAACTCCTCACGAAGGATATGATCCCCACATCATCTTTCCACCCTGCCCCTCCCGATTCGATCGAGACAAAGAAGCAGCCCCATAATAATAGTAGCATACATGTATACGCGTGGCGGCAAACGATACAACTTGACTCTACCAATACAAACGCTCTAGACCATACAGAGTCCCTTCCAAAAAAAAAGACAGATGCCATACAGATCAATCCCTCCACCCGAACTCACTATATCACCCGTTCCTACAAATACACGAACGGGTTGGCGTTTCCCCAAAGAAATGCAGCATGTGTCGAGTTGAAATTTTGGAGACGCTCCCCATCTCCAGTAGGTCCCTTACCCACTCACCCAAATGTCTGCCTCTCCGCGAGCTGACGCACGGGCATACCCTTGGCGTCATAATTGGTCAGAAATACCGGCGACAAAAGGGGGGCGTTGAACACGCAAACGGACGACACGCCATTCATCCAGCCCCCCCCCGTGCCGCGACCCGACTCACCTGATTCCCCCACCATTTCTGTATCGCGTTCACGTCTGCGTACTGGAACACATATCCCCCTTCGTGTTGCATCACGCACGTGCACGTCATATTGCAAGTTGTGCGCTCATATTGTGTACATATGACAAAACAATCCGTCGCATCGCATTTGTGTCGGAGGAAGTATGTATGCGTGCACAGGTGATCAAAGACTGCGCTGTTCGAATCATCTCAGCCTTTGATGGAGAGGTGGAAGGACGTAATGATCAACTCACTGGCACGTTCCAGTTTCCATGGCGTCTGGACACTGCAGTCTATTCACGATGATTCATTGTTGCTCCAAAGAACTTGTCTTTCCCACTGAAATGCTGTAAGGGGAAGGTGCAGTGCAAAGCGGCATCCTAGTTGCTGATGCTGACACACAGGGCCCAATGTTCGGTTTTCGAGTCATGAGCGGTAGAAAGAGTGGAACCTATGTTTTTATCATCCATGCCACCATGAACTAGCAATGGAACATTGGTCATCTTGCCCGCGTTAGAGGAAAGGCTGTCCTTCAGCCGAGTACAATGACGTTCATGATTACAGCCAAGTCTTTTCCATGGCCCGGGGAAGCCTCGTCGCTGCCACCACCGCCCAGCACCACCACCGGAATACAATAGTGGTTGCCTCTGGGTCGCAGACGTGGTAGCAGTGAGCACACTCGGGGGGTCGGGAATATAGTCGTAGCAATAACATTGTTACCGGACATCGACGTCTAGCTGGCAGTCGGAGAAGTATACTGGCCGTTATTATACGTCATCGCGGGGTACCCCAGGTGATCTTCGTTTGTAGTTCTCGGGTAATCTTGATAATACTGATCGTTGACGACATAGATAGCGGTGGCAGGGTCGTTGGAATTCGTCTGGAGAGTGTATATTCTGTTGTCATACGTTGTCGTCGAGTATCTCAGATAGTACCGACTGTCATGGAAGCGGGCCACGTTGATGCTCGCGCGATGACAGCAGCAGACGTATATAAAAGGTCGCGTGCTTTGCCACCATTGGTGACGGGACGTGTCGCAACCGCAGGGCGGAGAGCGATGAAAAGAGCGACGCAGAGATTGAGTGTGACCGTGAGGACAATAACGTGGATAGCGCTGCTGATCATAGTGATGATATGCAGTTTGAGGGCGGACGAGAAGGACAGCGGTGGCCATACGACCGTCGGTTGCGTGGCTGATCATCGACGCACGCGAGGGTCAAATAGTAGTTGCAAGGATGAAGAGGGTGGAAAGTGGGCAGCGTCAGTGGAGGGGAAGGAATGGCACATTGTATGTACGTAACGATGGCTTGGCGGGCGCCTGCGCATGGTGGCGTACCGTCACCATCGGATCATGTCTGGGCGTAGCTGGAAATGGGCGCAGCACGGCGCAGCGTTTTGTCCGTGACGGGTCCGACACCCACACTCTTTCAGACTGAGTCACAATACCACGAAAAAAAAATCCAAGGGAGCAACAAGGGTTTCCCACGCTGAGCGACGTGGCGTACAATGAAAAGGAAATTCCCAGATCTAGAGTTGGCAGTGCCTTGTCGTGCGTGGCCGATAATTCCGCCGCAGCCTGGCTGCTCATGCTGTGCAGGCATGAACTTAGCCAACGCTTTTTCGTCCGTCTCCGCATTCAGGCTAAATTCAGGCTTTACTGTAACATTTGAGGTTAGTACTATGTAACCGCCCGTGGGCCGTTTCCAGGGGTCGTTCTGATGTTGATGTGGCACATCCTGTGGCACACCGCTGTTCAACGCTTGATCGCATAGATCGTATTTATGTACTATGAGACGGCTAGGCTGAGTATATAAAAAAAGCAGCCAGGCATTGGATCGCACCTGTCTCAACCCTCCTGATGTCTTCGCAAACATTCGAACGCATCTCCATTGTAGACTGCCTCGTCGGACTTGCAGCGACGGTTCTCACCACCTTCTTTCTGTACAAAGCGTCAACCTTCAAGAATACCATCCCTCTGCCACCCGGGCCTCCTGCGAGATGGTTCTGGGAAAACGCGTTTCCCACCGTAAAGTGAGACTGACCATGTATGCTTTGTACCCGATTTATTCGATTGGTTGTTCCCCAGAGTGGCACACACCCTCGCGGAATGGGTTGCAGAGTATGGTCCTGTGGTTACGCTCCGTCAAGGTAGTCGCATCACCATTGTCATTGGGCGCGTGGATGTACGATTTCCGTTTCGTTCACCGTTTCGTGTGTACTGATCGTGCTTACCATCGTCGATGTGGGCGATAGGCTGCGACTGAAATCATGGAAAAAGAGGGCAGTGCGCTCGCAGACCGTCCCCGCTTAATCGCCGCTGGCGAGCTGTTATCCAAGGAGATGCGATTCGTGCACCTGCGTAGGGGCGAGCGACTCCGTCGGTATAGGAAAGCCGCGCACACCCACCTGCAAACCAAGGCAGTCAGAGCCTATCAAGACATGCAACTGAAAAATGCCAAGAATGTCATCATCGATATCCTGAATGACCCAAAGAATCACCGGGCACATGCAACACGGTGCGCACACATGTGGCTTCCGTTCTTGCTAAAAAGGGTTAGCACCGACGCACCACTGCCCAGGTTTGCTGCATCGGTCATTCTGCGTATGGTGTATGGAAAGTCGACTCCGACGTCAAACGACGACCCGGAGGTTGTCCGGATACACCAAGTCATGCAGTTCTCAGTGCGTTCAGGACGTCCTGGAGCCTATCTCGTGGATCGTTTCCCCTTCTTGAAGTATGTTCCTGGATATGGAAGGCAACTAGAGCGACACCACAAATCTGAGCTCGAACTCTTTCGGGGCCAAATAGATCGTGTTCAATCTGAGATGGTAATCGTAAATCCATCCAGAGATACATGGTTATGACTCACACCGGGGATTCGATCACTGCAGGAAACGAATCAGGGAGGAAATTCACTCGTCGGGACACTTTTAGAACACACCAATGATCATGGCCTCTCGAGGGATGAGATGGCTTACCTCGCTGGAAGCCTGTTCAGTGCCGGAGCAGAGACAGTATGCGCCACACATTCGATCACCACCTACAGTTGAGCTAACATTATTCAGACAGCGGTTGCCATCACAACCATGATTCTGGCTGCTGCCTGTTACCCGGAAGCGCAAAACCGAGTTCAAGAAGAGCTGGATAGGATCATCGGAAAAGATAGAAGTCAGTCTCAACGTGCCGAGGTTCATAAACATCTAACAACATCGGATTAGTACCCACCTGGGAAGATTCGGAGTCGCTTCCTCAGGTCCATGCGTATGTCATGGAAGCACTTCGGTGGAGACCTCCTGCGACTATCGGTAAGTGTGTGTTAAAATGGGGAGGTCAGGAGATTGATCGTATCTTCCTAATAGGAGTCGCACACCGCGCAACGGAGGATATTATCTGGGTACGTCACCTATCTCCATTCGATCGGAAGACCTGCGCTGAACAGAACAATATTCCAGAGGGGTCAATTAATTCCTGCGGGCGCAGCTGTCATTGGATGTCACTGGTGATAATGGTCGTCATTTGTTCGTGACATTTGACTAAATAGTAATCAATTACCTAGGGCTATATCTCAAGACCCTGTGGCTTTCCCCAAACCCGAGATATTTGATCCCCAACGATGGATTGATGACAACGGTCAGCTCCGGAATAACATGAACTCCTACACATATGGCTTCGGTAGAAGGCACGTTGTATGCAAGGTTTCTGGGTCATGATCTGATCTAGAGGATGTCATCCATAGAGTATGCCCAGGGGAACATTTCGTGAACAAGTCACTGTTCATCAATCTTGCATTCTTACTCTGGTCATTCCGTATCGCGGAGCGGCCGGATGCACCGATCAACGTGAATGATTACACAGACACCGGCGTTTCGCATGCGGCTCCCTTCAACGTAGAATTTATACCTCGCATGGAAGAATACCGGTTAAAGGAGTTGATGTCGGATCAGGCGGTATAATAGACGGGTCGTTACTCTTCAGGGGTCCCGTGAGTTCGGATTATGCCACATCCATATTTTCTAGATGTTTTGCAAGACCTTGTTGTGTGAATGGATCTCAATTACATCAATCAACACAATGATAGACTATGACTTGCCATGAGACGACGAACTTGTATTTACTTGCCAACAGACTCCAGCTAGGTTTAACTCAGCGGGATGTTGAAACCGTAATGTAAAGGACGCGTTCAAGTTCGTCTGGGGAGACCTTGGGTCAGACTAGTTTGAAGACAGTTAGGGACTCGTAGTAAGTAAACCACTAAGTAGTGATTGATCACCTATGATTATATCTCAAGACCCTGTGGCCTTTCCCGGGCCAGAGAGGTTTGATCCTCAGCGATGGATTGACGATGGCGGCTGGCTCCGCAATAACATGACCACCTACCCGTGTGGCTTTGGTTATATGCGCCTCCTCCAAGTCATGGTCCGAACCAGACGGTGTCATCCATAGAATACGCCAAGGAGATGATTTCGCGGCCAAGTCGCTGTACATCAATCTTGCACTCTTGCTGTGGTCATTTCGTATCCTAGAACGACCCGATGCCCCGATAGACGTGAATGATTACACGCACTCCATTATCGCGCACGCAGCTCCTTTCTGTGTGGATTTCATACCTCGGATGGAGGCGGAGCGGTTGAAAGGGATGATAAAAGTCTCCGATCTTATGGTTGAGGTTATGTCACATATTTACCTGAATCTGGGACCATGCATGTTCTGTACTTTTGCGCTTCGTCAACGAACCGTGTCAATAAATCTCGACAGTCTGTTATGATGATCGTGACAGATTAGATTATGACCTACGAGATATAAGTCCTCGCCTCCGACGCGTTAGGGAGGATCTGTTATGTAAAGGCCAAGGACCCGCTCAGGTTCGTCCGGCAACTTTACATTACCCAGAATAACATGAAGACAGTTGGCCGTTATGGGACGCAATGCCGACGCGTCGCAGTCGTGATTGTCATGTCTTGTGCCCTCGTCTGCCAGTGGCATTGAGAGGGAGAATATTTCTGTGAGTTATTTCTGCCAAGTCTTTTATTGGACTTATCTTCGTGGGAGTTTTGACGACCAAAGTAGCTGGTCTTGGACGCGTCCGCTCATCATCGCGAACGGCGACATCGACTGCGGCGGCATTGACAGCGACAACCAGCATCCGCGAGCAGTTTTATCCACGCAAAACACGACAAGAGACGATCCAACTCACACACGCCAGCATGGCAACGACCAATGGGAACGGCCCCGCCCCGCCCTTGACGCCGTCCACGTCCAACGGTGTAGCTTCCAATGACGGCCCCGTCGATGCCCCTCCTCCGTTCGATTTATCTCTTTTCCGCTCGTATCTCCTTTCCCTTTTGCCCCCGGTGTTCGGAGCATACCCGGAAGAACTGATGTCTCTGTTCGACGATGAATTCGAGGAGAAAGTATCGAGGTTTGCGGCAGAGGGTGGCGGCGTCATATATGTCGTCAAAGTCAAGGAAGAAACGGACGGTGAGGTCAAAGCTTGACTCTGACTGCAAGCGACTAACGCACAGCAGAGGATGCTCCACCACAAATCTACTATCAACTCACCCCTCATCTCACCTATTCCCCTTCAAATATGACATCGCTCGCCCTCATCAAGCGTGGTCCGACCTTAGATCCCCTGACTCCGCTAGCTTCCCAACTGCATATACTGAACTTGTTTGGAGGCGAGGAGACGCCGTATGAAGGTCTCCATGCTGTCGTGAGTTGCGGTGTGAAGCCATGGTTCGATGCGTTTGTTGGGGCCCGTGGCGTTGGCAAGGACGGAGACAGCAAAATGGGCAAGTAGATTTCATCCTGGCAAATCCGTGGTTGGCTCATATGTGCATAGGAATACCCATGACGAAAAAGAAGTTCGCGGAGCTCGAGTTATCCCTTTTGCATCTTCAACAAAACGTCGAAATACCAGAAACGCATCTCGTCATCCATCCCGTCATCCAACGGGCCGTCGAGCAAGTCCGGTGGTTTTCTAAGTGTCTAAATCGTGGCTGACTCGCATTCAAGGCCCAGGCGATGGGTCAAAGACCCAATATTTCGCATATACCTGCAAAGCTTCTCAACGACAGTACCTTCCTCAATACCCTTCACGGGCACGTGAATTCGTGGATCAAATCTATTCAGGCAGTCACCAAGCTTACTCGTGACGTGTCTTCCGGTACTGCGTCGCAAGAAATCAATTTCTGGTTGAGCTTGGAGAGAGCATTGGAAGGAATCGAAGCCCAACTACGGACCGAAGAAGTAAACATGGTCATGGAGTGCCTGCGAAACGCAAAGCGGTTCCACGCAACGGTCAGTTTCATTGCGGACACTGGTTTGAATAGTTCTACGGATCTTGGTGAGTACCCACGCTTTCATGTAAAGCACGCGCCTCATCAACACATGAATCAGTCCACAAGTACAATCAATTGATGAAAGATTTCCCGCTGAACGAGCTGCTTTCGGCGACGGACCTTGACAAGATCCAAGAATCGCTTATACTGATTTTCGGACACATTAATCGCAAGCTCAAGCTCTCGCCTTACCCGATCCGACGTGCCCTCCCTCTTGTGGAGGCTATCTCTCGAGATTTCAATGACCAATTACTCCGGGTACTAACATCACATCGATTGCCATA
>JBBPOE010000798.1:0-13418 GCA_038091295.1 Tylopilus felleus | reverse complement strand
TTGGCCTTGACAAAAGGCCTTTACGTGCACTCTGATTGGTTGTCGGTCAAAATTATATTTCAACTTTTTACCAACATATTTTCCTCTCAAGTTATTTCATGTTTTCACTTGGCGACTACAGCATACTGTATTACTGATTTGGTATTTACATATCGTCCGACCTTTAGGCTAGGTCTAAAGATTGCCCCCCGCGCTGTGTCACTGGCATTTTCTTTCTCACAAAAATCTCTTGGTTCCGGCGCCGCAAACCGCTGTAAGTCAAGACCCACTTCCCATGATTAACGGCTTGCGGCTCGGACAAGCCATCAATATCAGGCTGGCGGTGATAATGTGCGCTCCACAAACTTGCCACAGACCTAGGAAATGTCGCCCGAAATAGCTAGGGCGCTGCTACACGGCAATATTGTGGCTTTCCACTACAGGAGTACCCGTGGTACGATATCAAACTTGAACAATGAGTCCCGAGGTAACCCGTGGAGCCTCATCTCGAGTAAACGTGCCCTGTCTATTTTATATAACAGGAAGTCTTCCTTGGCTCTCCCAAACGGTGCTTAAGTTAAGACCCACTTGCCATGGCTTGTGGACGGAAAAGCGCTAAGCCATCAATATCAGGGTGGCCGCGGCACTGGTAAATAAAATTTTTGGACACCCGTTGATCTACTGGAGCGGTTCGCCCAGTCATGATAACAAACCAGCCAATCAAGTTTGCTTCCGGGCACTCCAGATACAGGAAAACGCACAGCTGGTCACGCGGAGCTCGGCGCGCCCAGCCTTATTAACTTGGCTGCTTTGTGTCGCAGAGATAGTTCTGGTTTCTTTTCTCCCCGGCAGTTGGCTAAGCACTACTGGGATCCGTCGAATCCAATCTGTCAACTGAGTAAAGGATGTCGTTCGCGAACGGCACCGTGTCCCAGCTAGCTGGACTACAGACATCCAAGGTAGGCCTTCCACTGAGATGTTTCAGCACTCACCTCACCCTTCCCTTTCCTCAAATGCCCAACTCGGGTTAATGGCATTGACAGTATTTTAATAGTATGTCTTTTTTTTGTTTGACATCGTGCTTACATATGGACGACCCCTAGTTGCTGGCATGGCGATTCTGGTAAGGAAGGTCTGCCTGAAGGTGGACATTTATGTGATCCAATTGGACTGTTGGTAGATCTTCGATTATGTGATTACCCTGGAGGACGAAGTATGTGGACACGGTGGAATTGTCATCAATGCGCTAATCCTTTGTCAGGCACGATGGGAGTGGGGCCGCAAATGGGGTGCGACACGACTCGTCTTTACTGTATCAAGGTATCTACCATTCGCGGGCGCGGCGATGACTGCATATTATGGGTGTCCCATGGCGAGACATTTTTTTTTGCTGAAGACGCTGCGCGGAAAGCTGCCTTGCGTTCAAACTCAGATGTATGTCCAACTTTGCGTGATCATCGAATACTGGTAATCCCTACGCCCTGATAGCCCTGCGGACCGAGTTCAGGACAGAGCAGCTCGGGTGGGTGGATGGGTCATTAACGTCTTGAGGATGCTCGATTGACACCTTTTCTTGCCAGCCGTTCATATGCTGGGTATCATCGCTGCGGAAGGTCCGTCGTCTCGCTTCACTCCACGAGCAGCGCATGAATGTCGTCTGTCATCAAGTGCTTCTGATCATACGCACGTACGCATACTGGGACAGCAATAAATCGGTGTTATACGGCCTTCTTGCATATGGTGCCGTGAGTCGTCTCGTCTTCGTTGTATATCTTTTGAGTTCGCTCGAGCAGACGACGACGTGACTTAGGTGCTGGTCGCAGGGGCTATCGGAATCAGCGTCGTACCAACGCAACTTATCCCTGGAGGTAATTCTCGAGCTACGTCAACTATTCTGCTCTAGACTCATCTGTCTGGTACACAGCAGAATCTCCTCCGGGTTGCTATCTGACCGCCGGTCGAGATGGTACTTTGCTAGCTTTGCTTTTATTGGGTTTCGAAATGGGTGAGTAGCCTATTGTATCGATTCGTCACTGTCTATGCTGATTTATATCAGTGATATTGTTTTTAACGGTCTATAAGCATTTTAGTTTTTATCGTGTTGATCGACGTGATGTGATATGGACGAACATCGCGTACACACTCTATCGAGATGGCATATTTTATATCATCTGCATCATGCGTAAGAGAATTTTTCACGCCCATAGACGCGTAGCTTACCTTAAAGCACAGTCATCACATTCGCCAACAAAATCCTCGACGGTGCACTTCCGGTACTAAATATTTCTCTTCCACGGCAACGCATCCAGAAAATGTTGACGAGAAGGGTTGTTTTCAGATCCAATTCAGTGACCTCTTGGACATGTGCGTGACATTACATTTTTTTAACGTTTTTTGCTTCGTCGAAGCTCTGACGATGGTTGTTTCACCTGCAGACCCCAGATCACCCTCCACAGCGTGCTTGCATCACGCATCATGTTCAACCTACGCAGGAGCGCCGATTGTGGACAGAATGGGACGACGATGGATTCAATCATGTTCAACGATGACGCATTCAACCGGTCCTTGAACTCAGAGTCTGATGAGCTGGAAAGGCGTCGCGGGGTTTGACGAGTATCTACGTCGATGTATTACAAATAGACATCAATTAGTACCAAGATCCGAATCATGTACATCGAGGGTATATAGGATATTATTTACAATGCCTGCAGAGAGTCATTCCTGTTCTTACGAGTGAACCAGAACAACCGGCTCTTGCTAGCATGGTGTCAGTCACCTTTTTAAATGCTGGAAGAATCTGGACCTTTAGCCATCTCAGGCTGGATCTACGGACGGATAATATGAGGGTTCGGCAATGAGAACCGCCACTGTGATGAACCAGGTCTTTACAAAAGGGGATCGGAGGGAGTCGGCTTGGTTCGACGTGCAGTTTTCCAAGCTACTAGTGCAGCAACACCGAACTGTGACAGGCACAAAGAGGATGAAACTCTTGATGAAACCTGCCATGCTTGAGAAGACGGAACATGTGCATGAGTGCGCAGCTGTGAGGAACAATGCGGTGTCATCCTGCAGCGTTCTTCGAGTTGGGGCTTGCAGTCATAGTCATGATTGGGGAATAGCACTACATGCTCACCGATGACGATGCAGTGTGAAGCCTTTCAACTTGCGACGGAACTCCTGCAGCAAGATTCCGATCCTCGACCTCATCGAGTTGGGATTTCGTCACAGTCGCGTGCGAGGTGATACAGGAGTTGATTACAGCCCATGAAGTCGTGCGCTGCATCGCCGATGGCACGCGACCCAATCCAAGCGCGGCATATCCGCGGCCGTAGCTCACAGGCTTAGTACTGCCATCCGCAAGCTTGTGTCGTTTGGTTGTAGCCTGTCAATGGAGGTGGGCTGTGTGTCTCGCCTGGGACGTAACCAGCCTTGCCGGTTGTTACCAGTAGTCGTCGCCTTCCTGTTCTCTTGTTCGTTCGCCCATCCTCTCTATCAGAATTTGGAACGTACCTTCTCCATACACCAGGAAGGGCAACCTGCTACCATGCGGGAAGGGACGACAGCAGTTGTTACCACTGGCAGCATGTCGATTGATTCAAAAGGAAAATGAAACAACTATGGGATCTGACAACAAACCTTTAGTTTCTCCTTACCTACCTACTTCCCATCTTCTCTTCTCACAGTCACGGTAGGCGCCCTGGATCCCTACTGCCTTCTCGTCCGAGGAGTCGTGTCTGATCTCCAGCAGCCCACTCCCACTCCCACTCCTTCTCCTCTTCGGGTATTTCATTATCGATGCCAGTATCGGCGTCTTGAGTCTGACTTCCGCTTTGAGCTGCGCAATTTCATGTTCGTGCAGGTTGAGCAGATTCCCGTGTGTTCATCTTTATGTGAAACATCAAGTCTATAGGTACCTACCACCTGGCCACAAAGCAGCAAAGTCTGCACGCTCACGCTCTCCTGTCATCAGTTCATTCCGCAACGGCTTGATCTCAGACCGCGCGTTGGAAATCAATTATCCCGTTTGCTCCCTGGCTAGGTCAATCATCCGCTCCAGCTCTTCCTTGAAGGCTCGGACGACCTGGGGAGTCGTCGCTCGATTCTCCTGTAGGCAACATTCATGAGTGAACATTGACACCTAGGTCCGGGTGACTCACCTCAACGGATGCGTCTATCGCCTCAACACCCACTCCCATTCTTCTCCAAATCGATTCTAGTTGATTATACGTGGCTTGGATGTATCAGAACATCGCTGCTCTGCTTACAATATCATCTTCTGTGCCGGCTCAACCCCAAGCGAACCAAAAAAAAAAAAAAAGGTAGCAGGAACAGGATCGCGTAGATGAGAAGTCTAACAGTTGTAGTTGGAATTTCCGCGCGCCGGGGATCTGCAGTGAGCGGCGATGTTGGTGTCGGAGCGGAGAGCGGAAGCAAAACTTGGCGTTTGACATGAAGGGGCAGGTGTACTGATCGATTTGAGAAAAGGATCTGCGCTTGTAGCTCGTAGGCTGACAAACGTGGGTAGAACTGCTAGCATTGTGGGAGAACGTGAAACGACAGGTAGAGCTGGTGCTGGTGCTCAGCTCGCCGCCATTCGTACTAGTCTCAACGTGTCGTCCACATCGAGGGATCGTTGGTATGTGGCATATACAGCGCCCCGTGGTAATCCAGAGCACTTCCTTTCCTCACGTCCCCTAGGAGTCTGAGAATGAATTGCGGATTCAATGCAAAATACTCTGAATTATTACTGATCAGTGCTTAATGCACTGACATTCATAGCCACGGTGTAGCGTAACAGCGCAGCTGCATAATCTCTGCACTTTTTGTTCAAGCTAGTACAATGACTCGGATGGAGTCACACTGGCAGGTGAATGAAACATGCAGCACGTTAAGGCCGCTATTATGTAATTAAGATATTTAAACCGCGCTGGGCCGATGTACGCAGGACAAGAAAATCATGTCAAGTAAACGTGCCCTGTGACAGACAGTGTCGAACAGGAAGTCTTCTTAGCTTTCATACTATCATAGGCGGTGCTCAAGTTACTAAGACCCAGCTTGCGGACGGAACAGCAACAAGCCATCAATATCAGGCTGGCAGTTACTGCGCTCCATCAACCTAGGAATGTCGCCCGAAATAGCTAGGGCGCTGCTCCACGACAATACTGTGAGCGCCCGTGGTGCTCGTTTCGGACGGGGTACCTGACTTCAAGAACTCCCGAGGTAACTAGTACTAACCCGTCATGTCAAGCACTAAAACGTGCCCTGTCGATTTTATATAGCAGGAAGTCTTCTTGGCCACACTGTGACGGCGCTCAAGTTAAGACCCTCTTGCCATGGTTAATGGCTTGCGGACGGAAAAGCGACAAGCCATCGATATCAGGGTAGCGGTGCGCATTGGTAAATGAAAACTTCGGACACGATAACAAATTTCAACAACACCAACCAGCCAATCAAGTTTGATTCCGGGCACTTCAGATGCAGGAAAAGCTGGTAACGCGGAGCTCAGCACACCCCGCCTTATTAACTCGGCTCCTTTGTGCCGCAGAGGTAGTTTTGGTTTCTTCTCTCCCCCGCGGCTGGCTGAGTACTACTGGGACCCGAGTCCAATCTGTCGAGTGAGTAAAGGATGTCGTTCGCGAACGGCACCGTGTCCCAGCTAGCTGGGCTACAGACATCCAAGGTAGGCCTTCTACTGAGATGTTTCAGCACCCACCTCACCCTTCCCTTTCCTCGGATGCCCTATCTAATGGCGTTGACAGTATTTCAATAGTATGTCTTTTTTTGTGTTTGGTATCGTGCTTACATATGGGCGACCCCCAGTTGCTGGCATGGCGATTCTGGTAAGGAAGGTCTGCCTGATGGGTGGACATTTATGTGATCCAATTGACTGCTGGTAGATCTTCGACTATGTGATTACCCTGGAGGACGAAGTATGTGGACATGATGGAATTGTCATCAGTGCGTTGCTTCGTTGTTAGGCACGATGGGTGTGGGGCCGCAACTGGGATGCGACACGAGTCGTCTTTACTGTCTCAAGGTATCTGCCATTCGCGGGCGTGGCGATGACTGCATATTGTGGGTGTCCCACGGCGAGACATTTTTTTTTGCTGAAGACGCTGCGCGGGAAGCTGCCTTGCGTTCAAACTCAGATGTATGTCCAATGCATGATCATTGAATACTGGTAATCCCTATGTCTTGATAGCCCTGCGGACCGAGTTCTGGACAGAGCAGCACGAGTGCGTGGATGGGTCGTTGACGTCTTGAAGATGCTTAATTGACACCTTTTTCTGCCAGTCGTTCATATACTGGGTATCATCGCTGCGGAAGGTCCGTCGTCTCGCTTCACTCTACGACTAGCGCATGAATGTTGTCTGTCATCAAGTGCTTCTGATCCTACGCACGTACGCATACTGGCAAGGCAATAAATCGGTGTTATACGGCCTTCTTGCATATGGTGCCGTGAGTCGCCCCGTCTTCGTTGTATATCTTTTGAGTTCGCTCGAGCAGACGACATGACTTAGGTGACGATCGCAGGGGCTATCGGGATCAGCGTCGTGCCAACACAACTTATCCCTGGAGGTAATTCTCGAGCTACGTCAACTATTCTTCTCTAGACTCATCTGTCCGGTTCACAGCACAATCTCCTCCGGGTTGCTATCTGACCGCCGGTCGAGATGGTACGTTGGTATATTTGTTCTTATTGGTTTTCGAAATGGGTGAGTGATCTATCGCATCGATTCGTCACTGTCTATGCTGATTTATTTCAGTGATATTGTTTTTAACGGTCTATAAGTATTTTCGTTCCTATCGTGATATGAGGATATCTATCGTGTACACAATCTATCAAGATGGCATGTTCTATATCGTCTGCATCATACGTAAGAGAAACCTTTATGCCCATAGACGTGTAGCTTACTTTAAAGCGTAGTCGTCACATTCGCCAACACAATCGTCGACGGTGCATTTCCGGTAAACACATCTCTTCCACGGCACGCATCCAGAAAATGTTAACGTGGGGTTGTGTTCAGTTCCAATTCAGCGACCTCTTAGACATGTGCGCGACGCTACGTTTTAAACGTCTTTGCTTCACCGAAGCTCTGACCGTGCTTGTTTCACCTGCAGACCCCAGATCACCCTCCACAGCGTGCTTGCATCACGCATCTTGTTCAATCTACGCAAGAGTACCTATTATGAACGGAACGTGACGACGATGGATTCGATCATGTTCAACGATAACGCATTCCACCGGTCCTCGAACTCACAGTCTAATGAAGTCGAGTTGTCACGAGTATCTCCGTAGATGTAGACATCAATGTCCCAAGGTCCGAATCATGTTGGGACGCAGCTCTTGCTAGCATGGTGTCAGTCACATTTCATTTCTAAACGTTGGAAGAATCTGGACCTTAAGTAGCCATCTCAGGCTGGATCTGCTGACGGATAGTACGAGGGTTCGGCAACGAGAAACCACCACTGTGATGAACCAGGTCTTTACAGAAGGGGAGCGGAGCGAGTCGACCTGTATTTTTCCAAGCTACTAGTACAGCAACACCGAACTGTGACAGGCGCAAAGAGGATGAAACTCTTGATGAAACCTGTCACGGAACATGTGCATGACTGCGCAGCTGTGAGGAACTCTGGCAATGGCAATGCGGCGTCATCCAGAGTTGGGGATCATGCACTACATGCTCACCGAGGTATGTAACTGCAAAGAAGGTTTTCCTGACGGGGTCGGTAATCAAATGTTGGGCGATTTGGGTCCTGGGAAGTCCTGCGTGCACCAAGATTTGCAGACCGCTAAACGAACACCGTCACTACTCCGAGGCATCCTCGAATACACGAGATACAGATAGGTTAACTAAGGCTATGCTTTACACAAACGATTCCATAAAGATAAAACCTGTGGCGATGCGTCATCGCCAGCGAGTTCCAAACTAATCGAAAACGCGAAAAGAAAAGAAACAAACGAACCCTCATTCCTCCTCCGTGGGTGGCATCCCTCGGTACGTCACCCCACCAGTCCGCACACCATCGATGCTCGGTCGCGGGCGGAAACTCTCCCGCTTGATCCGACCACCCTTGTTCAAGTTCATTGACCGCGCCATGTTCGATCCCATCGAATTGGATCCATACGATTTCGTCGCACTCGCGTGACGATGCGAAGTCACACCGGAGCTCGTGACGGCCCTTGACGTCGTACGCTGCATCGTCGATGGCGCGCGACCCCACCCAAGCGCGGCGTATCCCCCCGCTTGTTTCGACCGCGTCGTGACGTGCGAGACAGCCGGTTTCGGTAGAACAGACGCGGGTCCACTCGGCGTGCGGCCCTTTGCTGGAGACGAGCCACCCATGAGCTTAGCACGGCCGTTAGCAAGCTTCTGCCGCTTGGTCGTGGTATGTGACATCGACGACCCCGACCTCACCGCTGGCGTGACGGCCCCTGAAGGTGGGTTGTGCGTCTTTCCAGGGACGTAACCACCCTTGTTGGCGTTACCAGTAGTTGGTTCCAAGCTACGACTACGGGTCAGAGGGCCAGTAGATTTACTGGCATTCAGCGCTTGAATTGAGTATTGCGACGTGATCGTCTTCTTCTTGTTCTCTTGTTCGTTCGCCGATATTCTCTCCATCAAAATCTGGAGCATACTTTCCCCATGCACCAGGAAGGGGCGACCATTCGCCTGCTCCCAAGCAGGCAGGGACGAAAGCAGTTGTTGCTCCAGCTGCATGTCGAGCGATTAAGAATGTAACGAAACAATTGTGGGACCTGACAACGAACCTTTGGTTTCTCCTTGCCTACCCGCTTTCTCATCTTCTCTTCTCTCAGCAGCCGCCCTGGATCTCTACCTCGGCCGAGGAGTCGCGTCTGATCTCCAGCAGCCTGCTCCAACTCCTTCTCCTCTTCACATATGTCAAGGTATTTCTTTATCGATGCCAGTGTCGGCGTCTTGAGTCTGACTTCCACTTTGAGCCGCGCAATCTCGTGTTCGTGCTGGCTCAGCAGATCCTCCGTGTGTTCATCTGTGTACGAAACATCAATTCCGTCCCAGTGGCAGTTTCCTAGGAGGGTACCTACCATCCACAAAAGCAGCAAAGTCTGCACGCTCTTCCTCTCCCGTCATCAATTCGTTCCACAGCAATTCGATCTCGGACCGAGCATTCGAAATGAACTCTCCCATTCGCTCCCTCTTTAGGTCAATCATGCGCTCCAACTCTTCCTCGTAGGTCTGGATAACCTGGGGAGTCGTCCCGCGATTCTCCTGCAGACAGCATTCGTCAATGAATATCAATACCTAGGTTTGCGTCACCCACCTCGACGAATGCGTCCATCGCCTCATTGTCCACTCCCATTCTTCTCCAGAGCGACTCCAGTTGATCATACATGGCTTGGATATGCGTCTCTCTTCGCCTTCTCAGTTCCGTCAACTCAGAGCACCGCTGCTCTGCATATAACATCATCTTCTGTGTCGGTTCGACCCCAAGCGAACCAAGAAGGGTAGCAGGAACAGGGTCGGGTGTAGACGAGGAGTCCAACAGTTGTACAAACCGAGAAAATGCATGTTGGAATTCCCGCACGGGATCTGCGGTGAGCTCCGCTGACGATGTTGGGGTTGGAGAGGCCGAGCGGAAGAGAAGCTTGGTGTCGGATCGACCTTGACATGAAGGGGTAGGTGTACCGGTCGATTCGAGAAAAGGATCTGCACTCGGAGCCCGCGAGTTGCTGGAAGAAGACGAACGGGGGAGTGGGCAGGCGGGAATTTTTAGCGTTGAGGACGAAGCGACAGGTAGAACTGGCGCGTCATCGACTTCCGGTGGGTCAATACCAAGTTCTGTGTGTAGCCAATCAATTTGGAGGAATATATCTCCAAGCAGCGCAAGGCGTTTTGTCTGAACGAAAGGTTTCAGTGAACATTGTCATTTTCGCCGAATTGGAATCCGGGTAGAATGATGATTTCGATTGATGACTTCTGTCAGCCTACTCAACCTATCGAGAACTCAACGCCACGAGTACCGTGAGTCTCGATAGAAGTTGTGTATGGGTTGCTAACAAGATCCAACATCCGACATGCAAGAGTCGCGAGACATGATCATCATGTTTGAGATGGACCTCGGAGGACTAGGGCATCTCCACCGCAACACGGAAACCATGAACATAAATACATGGGTGATGAACTCACCATTTCGCCTTTCCCTCGTACTAGTTCCTTCTCCAGCTTGGAAAAACGCTCGGGCATGACATCCCGAAGGGCATTGGGATTACTTGGATCCTCCTCAGCCGAAACGGTCGGTCGAAGGATATCCGCAGAGAAATAACTCGATCCCAAACTTTGCGCAAGGGCATTGAGTCGATTCGTCAACGTCGTCAACTGCTCGAGCTTCGTGTGGTACACCTATCCCAATGTTGACACCTCGTTCCCTCGAATCGAAACATCCATCGACGCACCTGTCGCAACCGTTCTTGATACTCCATGGCACGTTCGTGCCGTCGAGGGAGGACCTTTTCCGACTTTATGTCGTTAAGCGATCCGGCGACTTTGGCGTGTGTACCCAACGTGCGGGCATATCGCGAACAACGGGATTCCACCTCTTCGCATTTGGCTTCCCATTCTTCTACTTGCTTCTTGCGTACGTCGATTTGTGACTCGACCGCGCGAGTCAGGTTGTGTTGTAGTTCTTGGAGTTCGTCTTCGAGGGCGGTGGCGGGTAGACCGAGTTGGGAGTGTAGTTGTGGCAGGAGCTGCGTTTGGGCGTTCAAATGCGTGTGTAATGTCGAAAGGAGCGTGCTCAACGCGAGCGACGACGAGGAAGCCATGGGTTTACGAGTCAAAATCGCATCTTCTATTTCACGGTCGCAACCAAACCGCGTTTCGTTTAAATCACGTGATCGTTGATATATCACATGACCAATAGACATGGCACTGCCACAGCGCAAAAGCGAAGAATACACTTAGTTATGCTACACAACAGTAGATACAGATACAACAGTGCTTTCAAGACTTCAACCCGAGCTTTTCGCGTTGATAGCTTTCGATTGTACAGCAAAGGTGGAGGAGGAAAGGGGACATCCTATGCCTGCACCGTTCAAATTTTGGATGGTGACTGCAGCAGCGTTAAGACGAGCGTTCTGAGACGCGGTGCTGTTGTCGGTCGGGAACGTGACAAGGACTGACGGATTAAGAACGACGTGTCCGGCACGGATGTTCGCAGTGAGATTCTAGGTAGACAAGTCAGAAGGTTGATGGGGAAGCACTCGGAAACTGGGACACTCACCGAGATGTAGTGCGTCTGGTCTGGTGGGCATTGACATGGGATGAGGATTGGTTTCCCGTTTGTGCTGTTTACAGCTCCATCACAGTTTCCAGTACCTTGAAAACGCCCCTTGAGGTGGAAGACCTCAACCGATAGGAACATACGTACCATCTGGGTTAATACCTGACCGCCACCCTAATGATGGCGCAAGAGTGGCGATCTGCGCGTCTGTAGGGGTGGTAGCGTTGCTGGATGGTAATATCGCAGACGTGGAGTTTGTGATAGAAGAGGGAGAAGGGGACGCAGGTGAGGACGTCTGAGCTGATGTTGTTGGGGCACTACTCGTCTGACTAGCGTTCACACTAGGACTGAAAGTGGGTGGGGCACAAGGGGAGACTGTAGGCGTAGTGAGGGTGGATGTGGTATTCGAGGTCTCCGCTGCTATGGCCTTGTTCTGTGCAGAAAAAGTGGTCGACGAGATGGGGCATCCAACGCCGGGACCTTCCAGGTTCTGCAACGTGACGGCAGCCGCGTTCAGACGGGCAAGTTGGGAAGCAGTGCTATTGTCTGTCGGGAATGTTAGTTTGACGGTAGGATTCGTGGTGACGAAGCCAGCTACGACATTCCTATTGAGAGCCTGTAAGAGTACTATGAGCACTTACACCGACAGCATGAAACCCTTTGCGACGAACGGCGAGAAAGAATGTCGAGTTCGGGGGACATTGACAAGGCACCAAAATAGGTTTCCCGTTGGTACCATTAACGGCACCATCGCAGTTTCCTGTACCTAGAAAGCGGTGGATGTATATATATGCAATCTTGCTATGAATGAGTGAGAATTACTGACCGTCAGGATTGATTCCGGCCTGCCACCCGAATTGGGGGACAACAGCAGGATCTACATCTATTTTTCGCTGAAGATTTCCATTCAATGGAAAGGCTGCAATGACGTGACTCCAACATAAAATAGGGAGGGTCTTGTAGAATAACATGACTTGGCGAATTCGAAGTGTACGAGTGTCGATATCGAATACAATCGGACTGAGAGAGTGGATGGACAGGTCGCCAGCGGCGCACGAGAACGGGGTGGGTATGAAGGGAAGAGGAGCTACTGCCACCGTTCCGCGTTTAAAGCATGTTCATGTAGACTATTGTCTTCTAAAGAGGCAGGATGGATAACATTCGGGGAAGGGGATCTATCCAATCTGAACCCCCCGTCAGCGCTTTCAAACGCGGTGTAGTAAGGGAGAATTTCATCTGAAACGTACCTCGAGACGAAAATGACAGCGACAAGGACAATGGCTTGAATATGGCACAATCATATTAGCGTCGTTGACAACCATCATGGACCTCGTGTATGGGGATCAGTTCGAATCCTTAACAGCTGGGCTTCAAGTCGGCAGTGTTCAAACCCGTTTCTGGATCGAAAGGAAGTTTCATCCACAAGACAAAGAGAACGAGTCGAATAGTGCGGCTCTTATTGGCATGTCAACTCCGTCGAGAGTCACCATGTCAGTGATGCACCGCGTTTCTCATTCCACTCTTACCATCGCCCGTTCAGCACCCACTCTAGGATGACCCCCTGGCCATCGAAAGAAAATGACGAGCCTGCTGATAGCGTCGTTCTGGCCGAGTTATCCGCTATATGTCCTTGCTGGCAATAGCATCACCGTCGCTTGCGCCAATCTTGGATGCCGTTCCGCCCTCATCACATGTTTAGCGTTGAATGGGACGTCTGCACCGAGGTCCGTTCTTCCACTAGGCACTGTTCCAGATCCTCAAGGCCTCACGCTTTCATTCTAATCTTCTTGCCGCCCTTACACACTCCTTTTCAACTTCTTCCCATCCCACCCACGTTGGCAAACAGCCATCGAGTTCACCCGTCTCGATGTTTTCACATTCAAGGTGTTTCATTTTCTCTCTTGGATATGTCCAGTCAGAGTGTGGATCGGAGTTGGTGCGGGGAGCGTTGTTTGACCTCCCAGTCAATACGGCGGTGGTGTGCAACAGTAGCTCGACTTCGTCACGAAAACAACGGTGGTTTCCACGCGCTCCAAGGAGAAGATGGTTATGAGTGTCCAAATGCACTTTTATTACGCGCACAACATTCCCGGGGTGAGCGCACAACATCGTCGGGTGAGCGCACAACATTGCCAGAGTGAGCGCACAACATTTCGAGTGAGCGCACAACATCC
>JBBPOE010000797.1:0-13421 GCA_038091295.1 Tylopilus felleus | reverse complement strand
CATGTACTATAGCACAGGATATCGGTAGATCTAGTGTACACAAGTGTAAACCCCTAGACAGTATATAAACTCCAAGCGCACTCGACTGGTTTCCCCCAGTCTTGTTCACTTGGAGATTTTCCATCTTCACTCTTGCCACACAAGGTCTTGCGCTTAACCCTTCAGTCTGCCATTGAGTGCCGCTGACAGAGGTCTCTCCTTGCTCTAGCACAGCGCCAGCTCTTGAGTGAGTTTGGTCGTTTCATGCCAACACGGACCAGAACAAGAACTTGAAGGGATTGCTACTAGTACCTGTGAGCACATCGTCCGCCACTAACAACTCGAAGACTTTGGCGGTTAGTAACGTGTCAGGCACCCTGTCCACTGAAGGCATCTCTTCCAATGGTGGAACTGAAGATACAACAGTCAATGACGCTTTGGACAACCTAGAGAACCCCATACCTGATGGCACAGACGGTTTAGTGGGCGGCTTTGGTGACGACCTGGACAATGAAATGGAAAGAACAGCTGCTTTGCTCAACAAAAAAAAACCAGTACATTGTCCATTTGAAACATAGCAGATCACTCACATGATGCTCAACACAGAACACCATCACCATCATCAGCAACCTCGAGGAGGACCATGAAAGCCAGGTGCCGCGTGGTGCCAATGATTCCCCCAATGAAATCACCCCCTCTACCGTGATAGCCTTGCAAGCAACCAAGTCCTCACGCGACTCCAGGAGTAGTCGGGCAAGTTTGCAACCTCCCACAGCGCCCAGACGCTCCTTCTTCCCATATCCAACCTGTGACGACACATATTCCAACAAGTCTTGGTGTCGGGGAATACCAGCTCATTGCCATCATACAGTAAGCTTTCATCTGTAAAAAAAACATCAATCATCTCCTCACTTCTTTGATGCTGTGCCCAGTTCCCCACCCCCTCTACTGTGACAGCCCTGTAAGCGATCAAGTCCTTGTGTGACTCCAGGAGTAGTTGTCCATCAACATCTGCAGACAATGTGCTCAGTGAACCCAAACCATATTCATGTCTTGTCCAGACGATGCTATCAAACAAGACGAGAAAAGGTAGTCCTACTCATTCAGTTTGGTCCATGCTCACCCTCCACAGCACCCGCTTGCACCTCACTGTCAAAATGGCCAATGAGTACAGTCACTACCATCAACTACCACCCACTCTCCTTGCTCAACAAGGCCCCATTGGACCCACACGCTCACAGAACCCTCAAAAACTCCTCACTGCAGGTCGTACATCATCCTGTGTTCACCCTGCACGGACATTAACCCCACTCAGCATCAACCGATATCTCCCATGTGATCACTACCATCGACAACACACCCAAAGCACAACCATCCATGTTTGCCACCTCTGCCAAACTCTCTGAAGCACTCACCCTACACAAGACCATGCACACCGTCAAACCAACCTACCACCCACCCTGGAAACTCATCCACGTCATCTCGGGCCATCTAGGATGGGTCCACAGCATTGCCGTCGAGCCTGAAAACACCTGGTTCGCAACCGGCGCAGGAGACCATGTCATAAAAATTTGGGACCTCGCCTTGGGCTCGCTCAAGCTATCCCTCACAAGCCACATCTCGATCATCTGTGGCCTTGCTGTATCGCCGAGATACCCCTACCTGTTTTCATGTGGTGAAGACAAGGTGTATGTCCTGACATGTCTTCTCTGCTTATCTCATGCGCAGTAGATGGTCAAATGCTGGGACCTCGAAGTCAACAAGGTCATATGACAGTACCATAGTCATCTTTTGGCAAGTTCCCCACAGTGCCCAGACGCTCCTCCTTCCCACATCCAACCTGTGACAACACATATTCCAACAAGTCTTGGCGTTGGCGAACATCAACCCATTATCATCACACAGCCATCCCTCCATCCAAATAACACGTCAATCATCTCCTCACTTCTTTGCCGTGTCCAGTGCCCAATTCCCTCTCCTGTGATGACCCTGCAACCGACCAATTCCTCGTGCTGCTCCAGCAGTAGTTGGGCAAGCTCACGACCACCCACAGCACCCAGATACCACTCCTCCTTCCCGCATCCAACATTGCTTGCCCAGACACCCTTGGATCCACCATGTCTCTCCCCATGGTGCCTTTGTGCATCCACACCAAATGTTTTCCCCAGCTCTCCATGTTCTGTACACCAAATGCATTGATCATCTCCTCACTTCTTTGGTGCCATGCCTGGTTTCTCGTCCCCTCTACTGTGGTGACCTGCAAGCAACAAAGTCCTCATACTTCTCCAATAGTACTCAGGCAAGCTCACAACTGCCCATGGTGCCCAAACACTTGTTGGTTGGATACTATGTTATTATGGCACTAACTTTATGATACAGTACTCGAACTTTGCTACTTTTGTACTTTATGGAACATGGAGCGTGATGAGCAATAGCACTTTAATGCTTTATGGACTTCGACAGCTTAATTACTTAACAGAATTGTCAAAGTCCCTTAAAGTTATGTAAAGTGATTTGAGGATTTGCTGATGCAGGGATGAAGTTGAACGAGAATTTGGTTTGGCATGCTTGTATGTGTGCAGGAAGATGGAACTTCGGCACAAAAAAGGTGACTTGCTTCAAATCCAAGTCTAGTTGCAGGTCAGGCGGGAGGGTCGTCATCCGGGTCCAGATATGTTTGGACCACTGGCAGGCAATGTCATACGAAATGTTGAGTGTGGACAAGCGAATATGACACATCGCAAAGAAGAATAGATAGTCCATATTGTTGTACCTGTAAAGATATCGTGAGGACGTGTGCTTGTAAACCGAGATAGGACACACCACTCTCCCTTTTGCAAATCACTGACCGCATTTGGTAGTTTCATGTTGTGACAAGCACAGTCAACGGTACCGACACCTGTTGCAGCCAGTCCATGGTTGTTCAACATATCCGCCCTGTTGATGGCAAGATGACTGGAGCAAGTGCTTTTCTACCTCAAGATAATCAGTGTTGATGTACTTAGCAATGGAAACAATGTACCTCTTGCAGAATCCTCAATCCCTTTGCTAAGTAGTCTTTGTAGGCGGTGTCCTCTACAAAGTATGCCCATCCTTTGCTAAGGCTAGGGTCTACGGTATCTTTGGAAACCTTCTTGCATTTCAGTTGGAAGTTGGCATCAATCACCACAAACTGCACATGAGTCCAACTGAAAATAACGGTCAGAGTATGACTTGATGATGTAGAGAGCCCTATACTGCTTATCTTCACTAATATCACTGAAATTCAGTGGCAAATTCTTGCCGGGGTGAGGACTCGCAGGACAAAGCACAGCGCATTCACCCTCACCTGTGGCATTGACACTGCAAGGGTCATAGGCTGACCCGCACACTTGAGCATCTTCAGGTGGCACCATTCTTGGGTTATCTGCAGAAATGATTCATATTGATTCTGAAATGGATGTCAGCACCAAATGCAAGGTGAACAATATTCTTACCTTCGATGCGATGAGCCCAGTGTTATCCATGAGTCTGGACAATGCGGCATGAAACTTGTAGACTGATATCTTTGATTCCAACAAGAGCAGATGATACTGTTTGAGTACACAAAATGTTGCCACGGATCTTGGATGTGAAGTCATTGCCAGAAACCATGCAAACCAAAGCAGTTGTTTGAATTGACTTTGCACATGTTCACAATTGCAAAGATCGAGTGAAATCGAGTGGATACCAGTGGTGTCGATGATGATGAAGGTGTTGTCAAAACAGCACTCAGGATTGTGACATGGATGACTTGGGTTATGGCCAAGCTGCACACGCAGCCCAAGAGCTTTGTGTTACGCTCGCTCCATTTCACCCCTATAATATTTGCCATATCAGGGGATCAAACTCCCAACCTCACTACAATACTGATCACTACTGATCGCTACACTCCTTATCCTAAGTATCGCCCCTGGCCTAGACTCTTGCACAGCCTTATGACAGACCACCTCATGCTTACCTCATAGCAAACCCTTCACCATGCATATCACACAGCCATGCATCTAGGCGCCTCATGTATTTCATCTCCGCTCTATAACCCCTATCTCTACCTCATGCTCACCCATGTATTCCTCATGACTCACCTTCATCATATAGGATATGATCCACTTATCTAGGCTATGCTCCTCATGGTCTCCTCATGTACTATAGCACAGGATATCGGTAGATCTAGTGTACACAAGTGTAAACCCCTAGACAGTATATAAACCCCAAGCGCACTCAACTGGTTTCCCCCAGTCTTGTTCACTTGGAGATTCCCATCTTCACTCTTGCCACACAAGGTCTTGTGCTTTACTCTTCAGTCTGCCATTGAGTGCCACTGACAGAGGTCCTCCCTTGCTCTAGCACAGCACCAGCTCTTGAGTGAGTTTGGTCATTTCACTTTGAGAGATACTGTTTCGAAGAATTTTCCGTTTCACATCTGCAAATGGTTCAGACTTGGTCTATGACAATGAATGGAATGGGCTGACCTTGAGAACATGCAATGGATGGAGAGTGTGTGTGTCCAGGACACATTTGCTGCAGTAGAGGACATGTCCCAGACAGTCCTCGCATTTGTAACAGGGGTCCACTGCATGACACAGAGGGCATAGTGCCCCAGAATTTTGTGCTTGCCCTTCCAGACGTACCATCTCTTGAAGGTACATGTCCCGGTCATTTACCCATGCTAGCAAGGGATGAGCCTATTCATACCAGATTGAGCACGACAAAGAGCGAAAGAAAACCTAGAATAAACACACAACAGAGGGTTTTCAGAAGCTTTGGGGGTGAATGCATTGTTCAGCATTGGCTTCTGGCAGCGAGCATGCATCAATAATGTCATCTGTCTCAAAGTTGTGATGCGTGACAGTATCAAGAGTAGGCAGAGTTGATGACGATGATCCTGATAGTTTTTTCTGGGTGTTGCTTGTGATAGTTTTGCTGGAGTATGAGAGTGACCCATCATGGTGTACTTCATATGTCATGTGGTGTCATTTGGTGATCGCGGCTGAGTCCCGTGACAAGATAGTCATAGTAGGCTTCTTGGTCCGCTTTGATTTCTCCTTCATTCTCCAACTCAAGATCTTAATGAGGGCCTGTGCGGCTTCATCAGTCACCTCAGTGACTGGGCAGTTTGTCTTCTGCTCCATTAATCTGAACAGAATTCTCTCAGTGCTCTTGCTTTTATCTAGGACCAGCATGGTTGGTGTTCAGCGGATCTCAGCCTCATTGCCAGTTTGAGGATTACAAGTCAAAGTCAGTACTACCCGACCCTCTACTTCTTTTTCCGAGTCTGCCACTTCGAGACAACCACACCTGATATAGGCACTGACAGAATGGTCTGCCTCTTTTTTGGCGGTGTTAGCAAGTCCTTTTGGAAGTACACCATCAGCTCACGAATGAAAGTGATAAGTGATGTACTCGCCTCCAACCTCAGCACACTTCCCAACACCTCTGGAACACGATCCACGTACAGATACTCATAGTCAGTATGCTCTTTTCTCAGATGTTGTGGAGGCTCCTGAACATTGATATTAAATGTCTACTTGTTACATTAGCCAGGACATCTACTTATGGAATACGTGGAGCACTTACCACCGGCCCAAGTGTATTGTATGTGAATGTCATACTGAACGTCTGGAGGGCCAGATTCCTTGGAATCCACAATTCAACGGTGTGTGGTTCCTCGGACATTGGGTGCAGAGTGGCGAGATGGACAATAGGAGCAACAGTGAGTCCCACAACATTCCTTATGTATCTTCAGATAGTAGTAATAGTCCTTCCAATTCCAAAACATCTGGACCGTTGTGGTGATATAAAGTCAGTTGGGAGTAAGGTCCTGAGTGAGTCCTGAGGAAGTCAACACAACAATTATTTATGAGAAAGTGGGGAAGCGAGTATGACTCGTCCCAAGGGGTTCGAGGTAGGTTGTTGGTGCAAGAAGGGGTGGTCAAAGACAATCTGAAAGCGAGAGGAAGCTTCCAAAGGGAATCCGGAAACCAGGTGAAGCGGATGATGACATGGATGGTGAGTCCGAGAGAGATTCGGATCCGGATTCGAGTGGAAGGTGTCGAATGACGACAAAGACCTTCAGAAGACTTAGGACGACCGGGAGGCAGAAGGAAGATATATTCTAAGTTTAAGGACAATGTTTTATAGTCCAGGGCAAACCCTAGACTTGCCTAACGATGAAGATGTGAAATAGTGAAAATAAAGTTGAACTATGAAAAAAAACTTCAAGGGCAACCACAGCCTTACGGACTGCGTAGCTACGACTGGGCAATGGTTTGAGAGGCCGCGCATACAGGTACGAAGGTCGTAGGTGAGAGGGTAAAAACCCTACAACATCTAGCAGCTCTGGACCACTCTAATGAGTCTGAGAAGGCCTAGGTTGACCTACTGTCGTAACTTGACAGCTATTGGTGCACATATGAATGGAAGGGCTTTGAAAGCAAAATGGAAGGGTTAGAGAAGCTTCTGCTCGTAGGGGAAACATTAGTAGAGAATCTGCTGATATCTTGGACTCAAGAATCCATCTGGAATATTTGAATACATACGGGAAGGTCTTGGATCACACTCAGATGGACAGGGGACTCGATGGGATTCTTGAAGACAATGTCAGGCAGCTGTGGGACATGGGGAAAAGGCCGTTTGCAACCGTAGAGAGCTACCAGCTCCTACACCGTCATCTCCATCCTAGGCACACTTACTCCAAGTCTGACCCACCTGAAGACTTCTGTGTATTCTGCTCAGGATTCTCAGGACTGCAGCTGTCAGGAATCTGCTTCCTCCCACCACAGGACGGCCTTTGATGGCTGGAAGATCATGCAAACTCCCTAGCCCACTCTCCAGCTCTGTGGTTCATTTTCTATACTAGGGCCCCAACCACTTGCTACGTGGATCGCCACGAGAACCCTTTGCAAGTTCCATTTCGAGGCAAGCAAGTCACTTTGAACCTATAACAATTCATCATCACTGAAGAAAATTTATATCACCCCCAGCAACCGCCACCATCAGTACTTATGACTCAGTCTGATCTTGGTAGGGTTCCATCCTGATTGTGGTCACGTCTCTGATATTGTGAACACAGCTACCCTTCTTACTGTCTTGGAGCGTCTTACTCTCACTCCCTCCGAGGTGTCAGAGGTCTTGGCAGCCATGAAAATTGGCACGGCAACCACTGATGGCACCAATGTTGTTGGTGACCAGACTACTGCTGTTTCCGGCTTGATGGTCGTTCATGTGCCCCCTGTCATCCCGGACTTGCCTGTCACCACTGTTGAAGTCGATGGGCAGACAATCTATCAGAAGACGTACAAGAACACCAATTTTGAAGTGCCAAAGGAAGACTCTAGGAGACTGTTTTATGTCATCACCAAGGGTTATCATATTGGAATCATTGACGATTGGTATGTATGTATGATTTTACACTTAATAAGCACTGGCTAATCCTTTCAGGGGTGTGGCTTCCGATGCAGTGACTGGTGTGGGTGGCACTACCTATTGTAAGGTAGACACTGTGCATGCGGGTCTTGCAAAGATTTTGAAGGTGATTGACAACAAGGCAACACTTCTTATTAAGAAGTAGATATTCTTGTCAAACCCTTTGTGGTACTTGTGCCTTCTTGGCATAGGTGACACGCTGACTGTCAAATGAAATCGTGTGATATATTGTCGCATATCTACCAAGGAAGACTAAAGATCAGGACGAGATTGGTAATACAGCTCCCCTTCTTTATGCTGCTGCATCGTGCCCTCCAGATCTATCTCCCCCAGAAGTGCAACATCTTCGAGGGTGAATATGACATCCTTGAGGTTCCTCATGACCCTCTGAACCTGGTAAAATTTGCCACTGACACCCTCAACCTGCAAGATCTCCTGCTGGAGATTTTCCCCTCTTGTCCTCAGGGCTATAACTTGATAAATGACATCTTTCAGCTGTTGGATGGATGCATCTGGGAAGGGCACATTTGCAAGACCTTGAATGACATGATCTAAGAAGCAGGTAAGTGATTGACCAATAATCGATGCAAGGTGTTCCTCTAGGCAGGCCATATCATGCAGTGCTGGTCTGAAAATAGTCATGAGAGTGCATCAGAGGTCCAGGTGAACATACCAAGTGACGAAAGGGGGATTTTCATATTGTGAGACCGCTTGGTTTTGTTTTGGGACTTGAACACTGTAAACAGCGATATGACCAACCATTGTATAAACAATACACAAGGACTGTGACTCGGAGACTTACCTTTGCTTGTGTTGGTATCTCGCCTTATTCCTCATGCTAATTTGATTGCGGTTTCTAGAGCTAACTAAGTTAGAACAATGGATGTAACTATTTTGACTTACTTCTCATAATATGTCTTGCTATATATTTGATTGGCAAGAGCACGTTCAGCTGCTGGGTTGTGCAGCTTGGGTCGACCCATGGTATCAGATGAAGCAGTCAGCTTTGCGGTCAATGGACCAATTCTCAGGTCACATGATATCAGTGTAATCTGTTTTTACGAGATTTATCTGATAAATATACATGTGTTCGTTCATTATCAATCCCACAGCCAACTTATGGGTGTTTTAAACATGATGTCGGTATCTGTAAGTGGTCTGCTGCATGGCTGAGTGTTACAAAATGGATTAAGTACTATGTAACATGGGGTGCTCTATTGTCATCAAATCCACACCCACAGAATGAGGTGTCGATAGTAGACTTGACACGGAATACTAGTGCATATATGGAATCACAAACATTGTGTTGCCAGAAAGGGGTACAATATTCCTCGGTCACTCGTCGTTGTCCTCCCATGTCATGGTGTGACCTGATCATGTATAACTTATGTAACTAGTCTATGTTTTTTTGCGCTTCATTGACACAGGGGTTAATACTACTATATGTGGTTGCATGGGATTGTTCCCTATTGAGGTAAGCACAATGCCAGGAGTGACCCAAAGCGCAACACTGTGGATCACAGCTCATGTAACTTGGCTGCTATTTTGGTCTCCGATGTGTTGGTCCATCCATCAAGCTTTCAAGATTGTCACCAATGCAAATGCAATCTGGATTGCAGTTTGCCCAATCGAGCCAATCTTTCAACACTGCATGGTCTCAATGGTGGGCACAAACTTTCACCCTTTGACAAAAAGATGGCACCTGCAACTTGGACAACGGATGAACAATCCACTTTTTTGAAGGAGTGGTTGGTGGTGTACCTCACTCATACAGAGGACAAAGATTACTACCATTTCTGACCAGCATTCTTCAGTGCATGATTTACATAGTGGCCAGAGAAATCGGAAGCATTTCCGGACATCCAAGATCCTCTGACAGTTGAGCAAGAATCTGAGCTTGGCAAGCTGATCGAGTTGTGGAAAAATGTAAGTCAATATGTTGTTCTGCGACAGATGACAAACTAACGGTGTAACCCACGATACTCAGCAGCTACAGACTTGGTTCCATTGGAGGGCCAATCGCTCACGCAAGGGTCGTATCCAAAAGAAGAGCACATCTGTATTCAAGCAAGCTGTTGAAGGGAAGAAAGGACACATTCAAAGTGAAGTGGAACTCTATAACAATCTATACTATGACGAACACATCAAACCCCTCATTGAGGCGGACAAGAAGGCAGGTAAATTCAAGACCAGTGGTCAGGTCCTCAGTGCCACTCGTGCCCATGCAAAACACCTTCTGGAAGGCAAGTCTGAATCTGTGAAAGCACAGATACATGAGATGTATCTGCTACAAAAAGGGAAGAAGAAAGCTGATAAGCAGGGCCCGGGCGACACTGACTTGAAGGGGGCTCTGGACCCGGATGTGCTTCAACAGTAGGTCCTATGATGGTTACATGTAAACTAATTGACAACTACAGAGCAATTGAGGACCTACCGGTGGCACTTGCACAAGTGGGTGAATTAATTAGACAGTGAACTGGTTTCACTGTGTCTTTCATCTGTGCTAGGCCAGATCCATCTAGAAATGGGGAGATAACCTCGTTATTGTGAGTATCTGGATTTAACGCTTGTATAGGTGTCTTACCTAGATGTAGATGTCATCCCGACAGAACATCTGCAGGTTACACCTTTGCCTCGCTTTACCCAAAACAAGAGGAAAATGTCCTGAAGGTGTTGCAGGAATTCGCTGAAACATTATTCCGTGAGTAATATTGCACAGAGAACTGGTTACAAAGCTTACCGTTGGACCTTTGTTAGCTCCTGAGGTGCGTGAACCCAGGCCGCTGGTCACACAAATGAGCAATGTCGACCTATATAGCAACTTCAATTTCAACTCAGAACTGCAGAGCCTGGGTGGACTATCAGTTCCCGACGATACAGCTATTAGCAGCAGTGGTATTGAGGGTGAACTTGACACAGACCATGTGCCTAGCAAGTTCACTGAGCCTGAAGATGATGTCAAGCAAGATATCCGGGACAAGATGGATGAAGGAGCAAAAGAGGATGATGAGAAGGAGGGGGATGACCTGGAGATGGGGCGTGATGGCGTGTCAGGTTTCTATCTTCCCTTTTAACTTGACCACTACAGGGCTTTGATGCATCAGCATTCGAGGCTGATGCATCAGTTTACATGGTGAATGAGTCCCACGAGGGCATGCCTGCTGTTGATGCATCACTTGGCACTTTTCAGGTGTGTTTGATGCATCATATACTACACCATCTGCTGACATACATGGCAGGAACATTCAATGGGTCTAAACTTCGGGACAATGAATGGCTTCCAAGGGGACTTCGGAGGCTTCTACAGTATTCCTCTTTCCTTATCCGGCTCGACCTTGCCTGGGCCCCCAATAAACTCGAACTCAACCTTCACACCAGAAACCTTTGGCAGTGAATTAATTGCCCCCTCCTCTTTTGGTTATGACTTGGCCTCAAGCAGCTATCCTAGTGATGACATGTTACCAGATTTCTCGTTCACCAACATGCTGAACGGCCTATGGGACTTCAGCGGCATTGATCTGAATGTGATCGAACTCCCAGTCTCCGAGGAACATTCTACAAGTCCTTGAAAACACGCTGCACAGGCTATGCTTGATCCTGCCAAAGCATCGGAACTTCCCCTTCTTCCTATGCCTCAAGGCACATCCGAGAAGACAGCAGTGTCTCAGCCACTGCCAATCCAACCAACACCGTCCGCAACCGCTGGTCCTAGACCAGAGCCTTCCTTCAAGTTGCATGGTTCTCAGAGATACGCTGTCGGATCAATGCCTCAGAAACCAATTGACCCTGGGAAAGCTCCATTGCTGTCAACTTGAAATACCGGGCCGCAAGAGGCTGTCCCTCAAACGCAGACCCCCCCACAGAGCTTCACATGTTGAAGTGTGTGCCAGTCAAATCCAAGCGCAACAAGATCGCAAATGCCATTGGAACAAATAACATGGCACTCCTGGGTGCCAACAAAGCGGCAGGACAGCAGACTCTTGGTTGTAGCACGGCCAAGCGGATGGGCGATAGAAGCAGCAGAGGAGAGAAAAATATGTTAAATTATTCAATGGAGAATACAAATACTTACATTCGTACCCAGGAAACAAAAACCAAGTAGCTAGGTTTATGTTGAGCATTCTGTTGTCTATACAATGTCATGTGTTTTGAGTGTCTTGGAGAATGTCATTTAAATACAGTCAATGTGTGCCTTATTGCGACAGGTTACCTGCAGTATCGGCAGGGATGGTGATGCTGAGGGTACAGAAGCGATGGCACAACGTGCATTGGTGGCATCGTGCATTGTACCATTGTTTCTGTACCCCCCAAGGGCAATGGAGATGGAGGGCATGAGGGTGATGGTGTGCGTGTACTACCCTCTGACATGTCATTGTATCGTCGTATCTGGAGGGAAGGCCCAGAGGAAGGAGGGGAGGAGGAAGGGTCAAGGGTCATGATGTGTTAAAGGTATGGCAATCAGCTTACCGTACGTGAATCCAGGCTTCAAAGGGATGGGATGTCAATCACTGGTGGGGGTGGGCAGGGACAAGGGCGATGGACTCGGAGATGGAGGGCGTGAGGGCGATGGTGTGCGTGGGAGGGTTGAGGGGAGGAAGAAGGGTCAAGGGTCATGATGTTTTAAAGGTGTGGCAATCAGCTTACTGTACATGAATCCATGCTTTGAAGAGACAGGATGTTGATCACTGGCAGGCGGCCATGCCTTGATATGGCCTTCGGCCCAATATGGTAACCTGCAAAGAGGGGAGGTGGATCATATGAGTGGGTAGCTTCTGGAACTGATACATCAGCACTGCATGTTGATGCATGATTGATGCATGATAATGTATCACACAGTTTAAGGGTGCTCACTGTCATTGTTTTGCATCAAGCAATGCTGACAGTTAAAGTGGATTGTTGCATCATTATAACATGATTGCCTATGTGTGGGTAGGCAACACTGACTCGCCTGGGGCATCCAGGGACGATCACCCATCCTGCTTTTCATTAGTCTGACACATAGTTGGGTTTATTTCAAACGTGCGTCTGTGGCCAAAGCAAGATGAGTAAACAAGATTTTGTGGAAATAGATGAATATCACCTGGCTGCGAGACAACATAGATAAGGGTGTTGGTGATCAATATTAATGAAAGTAGGACGAGTGATGTTGATGGCACCATAAGCAGGAAGTAGGAATGTCTAAAAATGAATGAGTAGTGTGGGCGATTGTCAAAACACGACCCGGAGTCCCTATCCAGCTTTCATGCAGTTCTACTAGAAAGTAACGGCCTCTTCGACTGAGCGCTGAAGATCCATCAAGACAAATCTGTTTCAAGTTGCAATGACAGACGCAGCTCCATAAGAATTACCCAGCACCTTTATTACAGTAATATGATAATAGCAGAATACACTGTGCAACAATTGTTCTGACAGTGTCAAGGATTGCAAGAGAAAAAGGGAAACAAGTGTACAACACGCGGAACCATAGAGGCCATCACAAAGAATCACTGACGGCCGTGGTTTTCATCCACTTCATCACCTTCCTTCGGCTAGCTTCTTGGGCCATTAACTCCTCCTCCCACATTCGCTTCTTCCTTCTGATAGCAGCCTCTTGTGGTGTAATTCCACGGTGATACATTAAAACTAAATTCAGCTCATCCATTGCTGCCACTATGGTGTCCCCCCTCCTTAAGGGAGCACCAAGGCTACGGTCAAGGTCATTATTGTCTGCAACAAGTTCATTGTCAGAGGTGTCAGAGTCATCAGAGTCGTCAACTTGTAGCAGCAAGGGGAAAATCTGCACATATTGTTGGTCGCAGTAATTCCTCATTACTGTTACGCGTAGCGTAGAACAAGCAAGCGCGTACTCGGAATAGTAACGCGAAGACTATGAAGAGGCGAGGTGCGTGCACTCAGTAGTAGCACGAAGACTAATGATGATGTCTTTATAACGAGGTCGCGCTAGAGTCGAGATCAACCTCACTCGACAGTGCGGTTGCAAGTTACTATGTGTGTTATTG
>JBBPOE010000796.1:0-13429 GCA_038091295.1 Tylopilus felleus | reverse complement strand
AGAACGGGACAGGAGCGACGGACGCGCTGTTCAGATCCACAGCTCCGGCTCAGCTCCACAACTTCGCACAGCATGACGCGGGAGACGCCATTGCCACCGTGGTCTCTATGTTAATATGTAGAGAAAAAGCTTACATATGCGTTTGTTATTTCTTTCTTCGGGAATCGGGGCGGGCGACCGGGGCTACCATACCGATTTCGTGAAAGAACGATGACACACTACCAGTGAACTCCTCGCTCGAGGGAAGCCCGGGATGCTAGATATGTGGCTTAAAAGTGCGTAGAGGTCTGAAAGGAGCCTTTTGTGTTGAGATGGATGGATATATTTGAACCCACCAATATTGCGTCATTATAACTTCATCTGCTTGATCGGAGAAGACGAATTGGTGAATATGTAGGTTCCGTGCTGCAGCATTTGAAACGACGTACCCTACCAGGGTGCTCTCCCATCAACGAGCCACACTGGGATACAGATTTCTGGGATTCAAATTATCAATGCGTTGATGACACCGTGGCTTCGACGATGTCCAGCGCAAAAGTGTCATGGCGGCAATCCTGAAAACTGAGAAAAGTGCATGGGCACCATAAGAGTCGAGGATGATCGGTGATCGGAATAATCTCGGTCATGAACGGTGTTCCCTTGCGAATGGACACAGCGCCAGCGTCCTGAAACGTGACTGTTTCCAAAGCCCGCACGACCACGAGGGTTCGTATGTGGTTCGAGATGGCACCGCACTTGGCGTCATGAACGACCCCCGGGCCGAGGAAAGCGCGTCCGTGTCTTTCGGCTGGATGGGACACAGGATCTCGGACCATGGAGAACTAGCCTGCGCCGCAACAACCCTTTGCGCCAGCGTCCGCGTCTCATCTCCGAACCAATGACCAGGGATCCATGACACGGATGATCTGATGGCGTGACAAAAGATACGCCGAGCAGCGTGGCGTTAGCCTTTGTCGTGATACACGCCAGCGGCACCTATCATGTCCCCAATCCAACACACGTTGGGCTCGAAATCCCATCTCGACGCCATCGCCCGTCACGATAAAGATAGCGCCGTCAAAAACACGTCGATAAGAGGGCGAAACACGGGCAGCCCATCGCCGAACGGGACCTGTTCTTCGGAGCTTGCTTTGGGCTGTCTCGTGACGTCCCATTTCCGAATCCGCAACAAACACACCGACGAAAAGGACATGATTCAAAAATGAAGCGACTGCGCAGCAGTGGTCGATACCATACACGGCACTGAACAGCCTTGAACAACCAATGTGGCAAGTCCTCCGCATCGCGCCTGCAGCGATGGCTGCCATTTCCGAATCTGACAATGATATGAACGACGTCGACAATAGGGTGTCAGCCGAGGTTCAAAGATGGGGATAGCGTCTGGAGTTGGTCCGAGCACGTTCATGGGCCAGTCGTCCTCTGGTACACAGCCACTTTTACCACCAGGGTCGAAATGAATTAGGCCCTGAGACTCTGTGCGTTCCTGAACGCCATAGGCGTGTTTTGACAGCGCGCGAACAATGTACAGGCAGCCAAGTGGGGTCGCACCAACAGAAGAGGACCGAGTCGAGGCGATCGTGAGCAGCGTGATGGGCGAACGAGGTCGTCAACGTCTGAATCGACCACGACTGACTGGGTCACACGATGGACGCGTGGGTGACAGAACCCTGCGCAAGGCGAGCAAAGTTCGAATGTTTGGTTACTTTTTGAATTGACAACCGACGGGTCGCCGCATCGTCATTCCCTGACGGTCCCGCTAAGCATCGTTTGGGCATTACCACACGACTCCAGTTATGGTCATACATGCTACACGCCCCCGCGCTGTCAATGGGGTGCACAGACACGCAGACGCGGCAGCTCGAACCGTTGCTGACGAGGACGCGTGAGTAGTGAACGAGGATAGGCACGGTACATACCCGCGTATTCTATACACTGCTGCCCACAACAGTCTCCGAGATGGAAAAAAAATTTCAAGGATAAGGCGGCGTAATGGACTCGGAGTCGGAAAACGCCAACTGCCCCCATGGCAAGGGTTTGATTACACTTGGCAAGGTGTCGCTCTCAGGCTTCCACGACGCTGATTCCAGCGATGTGTGTCACGTTGAACGTGTAGGACGTCCGGTGCCGCATCCAGGGGCGTGAGGGAGAGGTGGACTACGAGTGGGATCGTCCGAGTCAAGGTCGCAGCCACCATCAAAGGGAACGTAATCGTCTGACGGGCACGGGACCCGGTATCATATGCGCCCAATGGCAACCATCGAGGGATGGTGAGGTGTGAGTGGGGGGTGTCAAAGAGCTAAGCAGTGGTCCGTGATTGGATCGCGGTGACAAGGAATGATATGATCGGTCGTCCATGTTCGGCTCGCGCCTCCCCATGGCGGGTACCCGACGGCGTGGCGAGGGACACGACACGAACGACGGGAAATGTTGTCGGCGCGGTAGATTTGGGAGATGAGTTTTCCACTATGCAGCTGCGTCACCGTGATGAAGGTGGGATCATTCTGACATAGCCCAGTCTGCATTATTGTTGTGCTGCATCCGTCCATGCCGCGTGATGCATGCTTGGAGTGAGAAAACAAGTACCCCTTTGGGATGCTGAATATGTGCAAGCAGATGACTGATACTGAACTCTGAGTCGATATAACGACTCGTTCAGACGACATGCGTGTGTCTTGTCAACACCTGAACATTGCCCACACATCGTACAGTGGCTTCCATCGTTTCAAGAATCGTGGATTTCGTGCAACGCGCTTAACCGAAGTACTCGGACAAGCGTGGGAAACGGCACCTTTGTATCGCGCCACGGGCTCAACCACACCCATCTCATTTTGATCCACGGCTTGTTTTTTCGCCCTCGCTTCGTCGGGGAATCCAGTCGGCGGACGTGACGACCTCGACGAACGACATCCACCATGGCGACGGTCACTTCAAGACCGTCTCTCGACCCGCTGACCTCTCTCATTGACCTTCCCCCGTTAGTGAACCCACATGTCCTCCCGAATCCACATGTCAAAGTCGGCGACCTCAACCCCGCCGCTCATACTCTGGCCCGCCGTGTATCCTCAGACTCACAAGCACCTGGGCGTGCCTCGCCTGCATCCCGGGTATCGCGACGCACTCCTGTACCTTTCCTCCTCGAAGCCTTTCCCGCTCCACCCAGTCATATTCCTGGCACGCCAACCAGTCTGACGTCTGGCAGTCTCCTAAATAGTCCGTCTCTCTTGGCAACCACAACGGGGTGGATGGGGTCTGCGTCTGCTGGTCCTGCGGTATCCACGAACCCAGTCTCCCCTTTGAATCCCAACGTCATGTCGCCATGTTCTCCCAAGTCGGCTACCCTGACCATGTTATCGCACAGCAACCCACCTCCCTCGTCACCCCCTACCGGTCCTCTCCCACCTATCCCAGGGCCATCATGTGTCACACCAGACCTCTTTGCGACACATCGAGCTTTACAAACTGCCGTTCGCTCCGCATCGCCTGCCCTCTCGTTCGAGTCTCAGCGGTCACTGTCCCGGACCGAACAACGACCACGGTTGTCTATCGAGGTGAACAATCCGGTGCGTAGCAGAGCCAGACAAGGTTCATTGTCGTCGCTTCGGAATCCCGTTCATCCGGTGGGCGAACAGAGCACATCGATAGCGGAGGAATCTGTCGAAGCGCCTTGCCCTCCTCCCCTTGCACCCCAGGTTGCACCTCTATCGCCTCCGATCTTTGGATCGGTTGCTGAAAGGAGAAGCCATGATCGGCCACGGGATGATAGCCCTGACATTCTTCGCACCTCCCGCGTGGTTGTAGCTCCACCCATTCGCCCAGGCGATAAGCTGGACGTCGAGGACTCGATAGCCAATGTTGACATGAGCGATCTTAATGCGCTGAAATCGGACAATGAGGGGGATTGCGACGAGGAAACTTCTCGTCCATTTCCGCGATGTCCGCCTCTGCTCCATTCGTCATCACAAAGTCCTGTTGATCTCCCAATCTCTGCGCCTGTCTATGTCCACACGCCGCGCAAACCGAGCAAGTCTTCGATGAAGTCTATACACGTGGCGAGTCATCCCGAGGACATGCATCCGAGGCATGGTGCCATGTCACCAGAGATAACGCACATGCTATCGACCACGCTCCGTCCGCGAAAGCGATCGACGCCATCAGAGTCACGTGGTTCGACGCGAAAACGGAGAGAGGGCTTGAGTCGACAGGCAAGTGATGCGGTGCCGATGCCGACACACGGTCAGTTGGTCAAGACCCCGTCGACGACGAAAGTGACACGGGCGGGCTGTGAAGATGGGGGAAACGAGTCAGATTCGAGTCTCGATTTGCACACACCGCTACCGTGAGTGAAGGCTAGGTTGAACGGATTGGCACCAGCTGAATTGTTTGTAGGGAGTTGATGTTGCGACATGGGATGCTGTCTCCCAACTCGAAATTGCTACCCAAGGCTGACGTGGATCCGTCTCGCATGAGTATCATGTCTGGGTTGTCGTTGTCGTCTCATGTCTCGAACGCGTCGAACCTATCGTTGATGTCGACGACAAGCACGTGTTCGAAGCATGCCAAGGATACAAGGGATACGCCACGAAGGAGAGTCAGGCACCGTGACGGCAAGTTGCTCCAGGGTGGGATTGGGTTGACGACGGGTCTCGGATGGAGCGATAGGTGAGTGTCTTTCTTTCTTGGATGTGCTCGGGATTCCCGACATCTAAAGGATGTCCGAGGAGGGGGGGAGAAAGGAGTAGGAGAAAAAAAAAAAAAAAGGATGGGGTTGGGTGTTGCTTTTATGTTCGGAGGGATAGAATACCCGCTCACTACTAGGGAGATCGACGACCCTCTTCCGTTCCGATAGGAGTGCCGAGCGATGCCGAGCAGTCTTCTATCTTGTTTTATTCCATGTTTGGATATTGACTGTCTTCCAGCGAAGACGAAGACGCGCCTTCCCAGCTCACTCGGCGCGTCTCCTCTCTCGTCCTCTCTCACCGATCTTCCGTCGCGTCCTATCGGAGTTTCAATTCCCAGTCAAACCCCCTATCCAGATCCATCTCCCACAGCATACTCCGCGAGGCAGACGAACTCGAAGCAGACGAATTTGGATACACGCATCGGACCGGTATCCGGAGTCTTCCTTCCAGGACCCGCGTCGCCAGCGTACGGAGCACCGGCTCGTCCCTCGGTCGATATAGCAGCTACTCCACCTCCTCCGCCGGTGCTCGTGCCAGGAATGGTTCCGTGTCCGAATCCAGTGTTGCCTCCAAGCGGGACAGCACTGCCACCGACCCGCACGTGAGCACCGGACTCATGCCAGGCATCCGTGAACACGATGACGGCGTGACACCGACCCGCGCCGCTTTCGAACGTTCCAGTCTCGGCAGTCTCAACGGAGGTTCCGGTGCCGACATTCCCCACACTCCGAGTAGCACGGCCTCCTCAGCCAGTCTCCCCTTCCCTGTCACGCCCGAAAGCAGCACGGAAATACCACAGCTGCAGTCAGCGTACAATCATGACAAGATACTCCCACCTCTCCCCAGGGGCAAGGACACATCCACTCTCAGCCAACGATCCAAGTCAGGTCGGTTGCAGCGTCCCCGGGTCTACTCCAACGCGTCTTCAGTCTCCAACAACTCCTTGCTGGGCGTACCTCCTGGCGAGACCAAGTTGCCAAGTCCTTCCCCGACAAAGACACCGAGGCAGTCGTCGGGCTCAACAAAATCAGCTATCCCCTCAGCGCCACCACGCCCGTCCATCGATACCACCCCACGGCCATCGTTGACTATTCCGAAATCTCCACATCCATCTGCACCTTCCGGTCTTCCTCGGCCAACTACGCCGTCGTCACCCCACCCAAACGCCGGCCAAAGATACACCCCCCGTCCTCTCAGGCTTGTGAGCCGCAGCTCTCCCCTACCACGCTCCACGTCACCCGCTAATCCTTCACCCTCCGACCAGACAGAGTCAAACCAGTCTTTGGATAAACATCTTCAGCCTGGCGAGCAATCACCACGGCCTGGTCAGGTGCTGGCGTACAACCGGAACGTGCACGACCAGCTCAAACTGCGCACGATCTCTCTGAATGGGGGTCCCCATCGCCCGCAGCCCACGGTGGTCTCGCCGGGAGGCACGCAAACGTTATTCATGCCATCGCCGGGGACGGCTTCCACGCCGAGTTCTGCCCTATCGACGCCTGTCACTGCTCGTTCACAGTCACCTTTGCCCAGTCCAGAGAGTGTACGTCCAAAACCCAGGACGGGCACAGGTATGGTGTATCGGACGAACCTGAGCGTGAGTTCCGTAGGTACGAGTAAGATGCGGGTCCCATCGACGCGGTAGGGGGATCGAGTGCTAGTCGTTGGAGCGAGTCAGGACAGATGCGCATGTAGATGAGTGACATGGTCGTTCGTGGGTATGGTATCGATGGTGCTGCGGAATATTTGGTGGCGGTGGTAAAGAGGCGTTTTGATGGACTGTGTTTTCTTTTTCCCTCATCTTTTTCCTTGTCGTGATCCTCGTTGGCAGTGTTGGTGTGGCAGTCGAGCTGTTGCTGTGAGAAGCGTTGCTTGGTACGACCCATTCTCGTGAATGAATCCGATGCACCCCATTGACGGCTCTTGTTCAGATATTGTTCCCGACTGCCCCCGATACCACGATCTGTTTATTCGTGCACTCACATCCACGCCGGACGGGTGACGGCGTGGGCCGGATTAAGCTGGCGAATAGAATGTGTCTCAATTGAAATTCGCATTTCCTTTCTTTCGGACACGACTTTCTTTACATCCCGAAGCGGCCGACGTTAGGCACCGCGTTGAGACCGACCACATCTCCTGCTCTCATTCCGGAATTCTCCATCGACTCAGCGCCCGTGTTACGCGGACGCGTCCTGCATCCAATCCCCACGTTCATCGTCCGTCTTATATATCCCAACGCGTACGGGTTACCCCCGTCTTCGCGCCACACTCTCCTTGGCCTCGCGCGCCTTTATATACGACTCTCCGCGTATCCACGCCTCCCATTCCTTTGCACAGGCCTTTGTTTTACTTCGATCTTCGATGTACCATGTTAAGGGTGGACTTACTTATCGCGTCACGGATGCATATGCATATGCTATTTATTTCCCTTGTCATTGGCGTTTATTTCATTTTCATTTTCATGTACGAGTAACGGCATCTTTTTTGATATTACCCATGGAAACCGCGTTGGAGGTGTTGGCGTTTGGTCTATTTTATGCACTTTTTTTTTTTTTTTTTTCGTCGCTGTGACGTGTGGATGGGTATGTTACGGATGCTGAACTTGGTTTTCATGGTGCGTTGCTAGTGAGTCGCGTTGGTCGTGCGATATGATTAGAACGACCATCTCTAAAGTAGAGCTGGATCCACCATGTGACCGAGTTCTCCAAAGTGACCGTCCGACTGCGGATACATGTGTTGCCAGTCTTGTACCTTTCCATTGGCACGTTCGACGGATGTGATATCTGCTCTCAGATCGGCATCGGGCGTCTTCGTTGTCTCTATGACACCAAGATTGTGGGCAGAACGAAGAGCCATGTCACACATCTTCATCAGTGGGGGTACGGGTACCCCCTTCAGCTCTTAGTTAGCCTTGTTCTACACGGGGTGCTACCTACCCCACAAGGGATACAAAAAAAAAAGGGACGGAGGTAGGGACCGTTTTGCCAAGGTGATGCTGAACGCTCGAGCGTCGATTATCGGGAAACCAGGTACCGACACGTCAGTCGACGATGAAACGAACGTACAACGCGGCCATCCGGCCGAGATTCGGTTCGGAACTTGGTCTACCAAAGGGGGCCTGGTTCGCATCTCTCACCTGTCACTATCGTGCGGCGCCAATGTATGTACCCGAACGATTGGCGGTGGGGCCTTCCATGTTTCCGAAGCACCGTGGACAGTCTAAGATTGCATGGAACGCTAGTCTCATGACCAGATGTTCTAGGCGGCTGACAGTCCTTACTAAGTAGGCGCAGGAAACTCGTCCTATAAAGAGCCCGACTCAGATCAGCAAATCAAAAATGCAGCTGGGGCAGTTGTGGGAGCTCTGGCGTGCTGTGGAGCACTCCAGAGCGGAAGCGTTTTGCTGATTCGGAGGTCTACATGTCGTGCCGAACACCTTGTGGCGGGGGCTTTTATAAATCTTCTAGTAAAGCACCATCATCAGACTGCACGGATGATCTAGTCTCACCTCGTTCGGAAACACTACGCGAGAGAGGTAGAAATACACCGTTGCGTGATTCCGAGAGAAGAGCGGGAAGAATCACATTTTACTACCATTCGCGTCAGGGCTTCCATGTTCTAAAGCCCCAGACAGGGGGTTTCAACCCGAACTTGCGCTAGGACGTGTTCTAAACAGACGGTCTCTATCGGTCGCCGCATCACCGTGGGTGCCACATTCATGATAGGTACCATCGCAGCGGCAGGGTCCATGTTCTGGAGCTAATGTGCGTTGCGCTTGATTTGCGGTGGTCCTTCTTCCTGTGTTGGGCGGCGCAGAGCAAGGTCCCCGCTGGTGCTTCGCCATCGATAAGATCGACGAGATCGCCGTTTTTGGGGTCAGGGCGCATGACATCGCGAGTAGAGAAAAGACGTAAAAAAAATGGTCATGACGGTTCCCCGCCTACTGTCCGAGTAGCCTTTTTTGACGAGTTACTTGTCACTTTTGGTCAGTCACGGATGAGTCACAGATGCTCACCGCGTTCATCATCTACTCCCGATTGTGAAAAGACTGCGAGATATTACGCCGTTCACTTTCACTAATATAGACCACTCTGGAGTTGAAGCACTGATCTCAGACGCAACCGAGTACGTGAGCGTAATGAATGGTAAGTACGTACGTCGGATCTACTAGTGACACCTCCACTCAGATCAGTAGAAAAAGGCTCGTCTGGAGCTTGCTCTATGAAGCCTGGGTTCCACACTGATGATCTATCCATCTCATCAGCGTGGGTGCCGAATTGCGTTCAAAGTAGTGCCATAGCTGCGGCAGGTTCATGTTCTTGACCGCATCGAGCCCGGTCAGGACAACTCCAGCCTGAGCAGCTACACATGTAGAAGTCGTAAAAAGGGGTCCACACTCGTAATGGTATCCCTCTTAGCAGCCTTAGCGAGAATGCGAGCTGCCCACGTGTTTCCGATGCCTCCCGGGTTATCCACTGTAACCCCTGATATTCGGATTGAGCGGGTGAGCTTCTTCTCTCCGTGAGGTTTGGTGGACCTTACGTCGAGGGGAGCAGGGTAACGTCACGCACCCCCTGCATCATAGTGATCTCCTCTCTTTGTGCGGACCTCAATGGTCCCAGCCTTGCCAAAGAAAGCTCGTTTATGGATTCGTTCTTCCTGTCAAGTTACTTATTCTGACTGAGAAGGTGAGCTTCCTTTCTCCATAAGGCTTGGTAGATCTTACGCGAGGGGAGCAGGGTGACTCATCGCGCGTGACGTGCATCATAAAGATCTTCTTTTTGTGTCCAAGAGAGGACCCTAGAGACAGCAAGAACGTTGGTTCATGAATTCATTTCTCTGTCAAGGTCAGTCACATGTGGTCGATACCTTTATCTGGGAGACGGAATCGCAAAATCGATGCTGTACCATGTGCCTGGCCTTCAGCGTATATAATGGGTCCCAACGTTCGCCCTTTCGTCTCCTCAGCAGTCTGCTCTCTTTCAGTTGTGAGTCGTCTCTTCCACCCACTCTGACCTCCGCATGACCGTCGCAGTCCTAGTTATTTCACCATGCCTATGAAGATCGTAAAGCAGGGTATCCTTACCCGATGGCTTCCCCAGGACCCCGCCATCATTCAGAAGTACCACACCGGCTTGCTCAGGGCCGCTGATCCCCAGGGTGTCCTTCTCTCTCCGACAGGCGCTGCTGCTGAGAAAGCTGAGAAACAGCTTTCTCGCGTCATTCTCGAGTTCAAGAAAGTGATCGAGGAGGACCCCGAGATCTTCAGGTGTTTCCATGAGATGTTTAAGCAGGTGCCCCAATTGAGCCCCGCTGACGCAGAAAATCGCCAGGTAAGTGGCCAGCCTGGCATTCATTGATACGTTCGTTCCCCTGACGTTACTTATGGGGTTAGATTACGAACTACTTGGAACTCCTCGTTGTTCTCGATAAGACCACCAGCGTGGCCCCGTCCTTCAGCTTGGTCAGCCCTCTTATAAGTGGGGTTCCAATGTACGGTATCCTCGCACCTTTCTGCGACACCGAGGCCGGCTACCGCGCGTTCACTAAACCGAAAGTGAATGAAATGATCCACAAGGTCTTTGACGAGTGGTCCAGATTCCTCGTCTCCCCTGGGTCTCGCAATGTCTTGACCGAGGAGGCGAACGGCTGGTTCGGCCCCGACGCGTTGAAGGAGCAGGAGCGTCGCCTCGGCACGGCATTCCAGGACACATGGGTGTGCGATAGAAACAAGCCCAACTGGAACTTCACGTCCTGGGACGACTTCTTCGTCCGCCGCTTCCAACCAAGAGCTCGTCCTACGATCGAGCCAGGCAAAGCCGAGTTTATCAACAACCCCTGTGAGGCGATCACGTGGCGATTCGCCGAGGACGTGGAGGCAACGGCCGAGTTCTGGATCAAGGAGCAGCCCTACTCCCTCCAGCATATGCTCAACTACGACCCCCTCGCAACTCAGTTGGATAATGGCAAGGTCTTCCAGGCGATCCTCAGCTCTATGGATTACCACCGCTGGCATAGCCCCGTCGATGGGCGTGTCGTCAAGGCGTACATCGTCCCTGGTTCGTACTACGCCGCCATTGTTGGCTCCCCCACGGGCGGCGGCGTGGACATCGTCACTAGCTCCATCGCTTACCAAACCGCCGTCTGCACGCGCGCCATCATTTTCATCGAGTCGGACAACCCCGACATCGGGTTGATGTGCTTCATTGGCGTCGGTCTCGTGGAGGTCTCGACGATCCAGCTGGCAGTGAGAGAAGGGGATAGGATCAAGAAGGGAGACGAGATTGGGTCGTTCCACTTTGGTGGATCGACGTACGTGATGGTGTTCCGTCCAGAGACCAAGTTGACGTTGCTGGAGAACTTGCCGGAGGTACCGGACCCGAACCAGCCGGCTGTTCACGTTGGTAAGTTGCTGTTCCATGTGGATAACTGATGGGCTGCGGGAGTGGTGGATCAGTCGCGAGAAAGTGTACGATATCACGAGCGTGTAGGATGTACTGCGTAGGATGTACCTTGCGAACTAGGAGCGGAATGGCAATCGCGATGTCTATGCTGACGAGATTTGCTCAAACCTGTATACGAACAGTCCAACCGTGGTCATATTTTTTTTCGCCTATACTACCTGCAGGATCAAGGGTACAGGGCAGAACGGAACGAACTTGCATACTAAGATTGAGCAGGGCACTGATATCTCAGTGACTGTGGCGTGTCTCGTATGCACGGCGCTGCCCCATGTAAACGGCCCGGTTTCGAATCCAGCATTAGTCAGAACTAAGGCGAGATGGATGATCTCGTCCAAGTTGCGGGGCACTCAAGGCTGCAGTGGCGTCTGCATTCTTGGTATTCACCAGTCCTCGTTACTTCTTATCCCGGAAATCAAAACAATCGACAATCGATCGGTTCAATTTTTTTGTGCATGAAAGCTTCAATTAGAACTTTACGTGTATGGCTTGAATTAGTGCCAAGGCGACTGGGAGAGACAAATGTATCGTTTTTGATGTCGTTCTTCCTATTCAGAATAAATAGCGCGTCGTCGAATGCATCTCTGGATTCACGGTCAGCCACTGTAATAATAATGCGCTCACAATACCTTTCTCGTCGGGACGCTTTACCTGGTTGGAGCAGGAGTACCTTGGAGAGATGGTAAGCGATAGTACTCCACACCCAGCCTCACGTTGTTGTAGTCCTTTGATGGTCTGAGGCGCACTTCTACTGTTTTAGTTTTTGTCGATTATGTACAGTAACCTTTCTCATAACGCATAAAAAATATCTCATAACGTATAGTTATGAGAAAGTCTACTGTACAGAGCACAGCGCTGGATCGATTCAGAGGGACCAGGCAGACCGAAGGAGTCGCAAGGACGCAGGACTCCGCCAACGTACAGTAGTTGAGAATGTGCCTGCGCGGACTTCGGACCCGACCAATCCGCGGGCCGCCAGATCGTGGATTTATGAGCCTATGCGAGGGGAGGTGAGTGTAGAGTGACAAGCAGCGAATAATACAGTCGAGCAGCGAATTCCATGTTCTAGAGCACTAAAGCGCTTTGTTAGGCGACGCAGGTTTCCGCTGATACTTCTTCGTCGACAACATTGACGAGATCTTATTCCTTTGGGTCAGGTGGTGCGGGTCTCCACAAATCGTTCTCGCGAATAGTCAGAGCCTGAACTTGAACGTAAGGACGGCCTATGGTGATGACGCATGACGACTCCTCTGTCATACCTTTCCGAAGAATTACTTACCTAGTCAGCTTGGTTAGCCACAAATGTCATGCATGCACTACAATACCTGTATCAAAGTCTCTACCACCGAGGTGTAGGTGAAGTAAGGAGATCGGATCAGGGGGGAGACGAGCTCGGGGTCCTTCTACTTTGGTTGGTCGACGCAGTTAGTTGGTGTTCCGTCGTGAGATCGAGTTGGTGTTGTTGGACCCTGTTGAGGCGAGAACTTTTCAGAGGACTAAGCGGAGGCGAGGAAGGTTGGCATGTTGTTGTTCCGTTTAACCAATCACTAGCCTCATGATGATGTGCTTGGATAGCGAATTACAGTGGTCATGCTAATGAGGAATAGGTGGCGCACAAACCGTACAATTCCTTTCTGGGAAATGTTTCATCGTGATACTCGATCGTCGAAGCGTCGAAGCACCATGCGATACAGTCGTCGGTACCGAGGCGAGACTTTGGATCAGACGACGTACATGGAAGGCACGACGGCGCGTGGTACCCTGAGATCCAATATTAATATCGTCGGTGCTGGAACTGTGCGCGTGCCAGTGCGTGCCAAGCATACCAGGACATTCGAATGGTATGTCAAAGAAAAAGAGAAAGAAAACTGCCAGTGTGGTCAGCGTTGTCCAGAAAGGGATATCGTTTCTAACGCGACCTGCCCTTAAGGGGTGGCACATAATCGTTGGCCCGGGCCGAAACGACGCCGGCGCACCGATGACAAATACAAAAACCTGTCATCGAATTTTTACATTCAAAGAAAAAAGAAAAAAGAAACGACGTCTCAAAAGGGGACTTGGCGTTCACACGATGGGCGAAGCACGTCGCTGCCAGCGACATACTCGGTCGATCAACGCGGATCAGAACATGAAGTATCGTCTGATGGAATCAAGGAAGTACGGACGGACGCTCGGCGCTCGGGCTCGTTCAACCGATCATCATGAACGTTTGAACGTCCACCCACAAGGAGAGGGGGCTGCGTATTCACTGACATCGTGACACTGCCCGCTCGGAGGGTCCGCAGCCTG